>MNCI01031112.1:195898-249029 GCA_015680685.1 Gnetum montanum
TTGCTCATCGCACTTAGGCTAGATTAGATTTTCTTACCTTTTTCCTCTTAGCTTAGATTAGTTAATATTATTTTCCACTGTCTTCAAGAGTAGCATAGATTATGAAACACATCATACACCTCATCTAGACTAAACCATACGTGACATATGCAATACTAGTCTAGGTGGGAAGACAGCAAACTGCGACCTAAGGCTAACTATCTAGTGCCACAACTAGTCCATCTGCGGAGTTCGATCGGATCGCGCGTGTGACGCTCGTTTCGTATGGTTGAGTGTAGGGGTATCTCGTCACTCATCACCATACAACCAACTCAAACCCAGACTATGGGCACTCACCAATTTTTCTTGAGGATTACAAATTAAAACTGCAAATTTTTCGCTATACGACTAAGCAAAATGATGTCAAATATGCTGTAGGTGCTTGCATATTTATAGGCAAATACAGACATTGTGTTGACAGGGATGTGTTAACACATTTAGTTGCATCAACAAGGATGCATTGATGAGGCTACATCAATGCATCTAAGATGTGTTGCCCATTAATGCATCAACACATCTAAGATGCATTGCCTATTAATGTATCAACACATTTTCATCTAGACATATGCATCAACACATTAAATATGTGTCGATGAGGATAAGTTGACGAGGCTTCATCGATGAAGTTGCTCAACATATCATGTCTCATCATACCCCCATGACTAACTAAAAACTCATCCTCAAGTTATATGTAAATGGATGAAGTTTCATCACAGAAATTGTGCAGTGACCAAGACTAGATTGGATACCATTACAAAATTAGAGTGCCACATTACAAAATTTTATTCAAGTAGATGTATTAGCCATTTCATGCTCTATCATTATCTTATTCATCAAGGTTTTCCTATTGACACTCATCTTAAACATATGAGAAATGTTTCTCCTCAATTTCCTCTTTGTAGAAGTAAAGACTTAGTTTCTTATGTTTTTTTAGTATGCTATTACTCAACATGCTTAGAAATGGACATCTAAAATTTGTAACAATATTTAACCAAGCATTAATAAATTCATTCTTGGTAAGTAGCATACTTTGTCTACTTTTTTCTTTGCATTTAGAAATATCTTTGATCATTTGTTTTCTAATTTATTTAGAAGCTTTAGTATGTAGTTATTTTCTAGCAAAAAGAGCATAACTTGTTGACCTTTTGATATGTCAAAACCTTAAGGAAAATGGAGAATAATGAATGTTGTAATGTTTACAAGAAAAGATTATGAACAAGAACTTCATGGGGTTAGGAAAAAGAAGAATACACATCCTAGAAGAAGTAGACATCTTGCCCAAAGTGGAAAAAGACCCACAGAAGATGTCCTCTAGAAACAAGAGACGTCTCCCATCAAGTGAAGACGTCTCCTAGAAACAGAAGACATATTGGCCGAAGTACAAAAGAAAGAATGTTTTTGTAGGTTCAAGGAATGATAGCTACAAGAAGATTTCATAGTGATTCAAGGTCTCAAGGAAGCTTGGATGGTTTGGCAAAGTCAGGATCACAAGGACTCAAGGGAGCATGGACAAATATGAAAAATTAAATCTAAATGTGTCTATTTGTGTTGTTTTTTATTGATGAAGATTCTTGGATGTTTTGGTATATTTTGGAGTGTTTTTTGCTCATTTTGATGAGTCTAGGTGGTTATAAGGTCTATGGGGACTCATTTGGAGGCTCCCAGCATCAAAATGAGCAATTTCATTTTTGGCCCCTACAGAAGAGACATCTTCCCATAAACTTCTCCTCAAAGATGTTGCAAGAGACGTCATAGAGATGTCTCCCCTAAAGAGTAGATGTCTTCCAAAAATAGTAGATGTCTTCCTAGATTTGAGGTTGAATTCATAGAGACATCTCAATCTTGAAGGAGATATCTACACTAGTCATTAAGTGACTTTTGCATGCATTTCGAGGCATTTTTGGAAACTTCAATGCTATAAGAAGACATCAAACTTCTTGGGAATTAGTAAGCATTGTTCAAATTCACACTCCAAATTTTCTATTCTCTAAAATTGTAATTTTTTCTTTAGTGAACTATCATTTTCTTGAAGTATTTATTGTTGTATTGAAGTGAGATTCAACTACAAGGACTTTGTAAAGTTAGTTACATTCTTTCCTTGTGTATTTTTCTTTTTTTTTTTTTGTTACCCTATGGGCTTGATGTTCTTCTTGAGAGAAGGCATCGTCCTTGAGCTTGTTGGGATCCTACAAAGATTGAATGTTGGTGTAGCACCATAACACTTTGGAGTGAAGCTCAAGTTGTAAAGGTTGTGGGATCCTAGAAACCATATTCTAAGGTTGTTAGGACCTTGTGTGATTGAGTGGAATCATTGCATTAAATCACTAGCTTAGAGCTTGTACAAGTTGTGGTACCCTTCAAACCAAATGTTTTGAGAGAAATAAAGCCTAGAGGTGTGCTACCAAACTACCCTTTGAGTGTGGAGTACCCAAGTTAGGGAACCATGTTAAAATTTGGTGTGTGCTTTGGTTGATTAATTTTTGTTTTGGAAAACTTATTCATCCCCCACCCCTACTTTCTAAGTTCAATGATCCTCAAGTGGTATTGAAGCCTGGTACTCTTGCACTCTACATCAATATTCAAGAGTGAACATGGAAGGAACAATCAATATCAGACACATTTGGAAAAAGAGACTAATGTGCTTCATCAATTGGTGTGCTATCACATCTACTATAAAGGTAAGTCTTTCATTCCCTTCCTTATGTTCAAAAATAAAGGAAATGGTGCTTGTAAAGTTGATAAAACTCATGACAATATAAATGATGTTTTCTTTGAAGAAAGATATGGGATATTTTGCCATGAAGTTCTTTCTTTCAGAATTTGTGCATTGAGATAAAAGATGCTTTACATGACAAGGAAATAAAACTTAAAGTTCTTAGTGATGAATGTTCTTATCTCAACAAAGAGAACTTAGACCTTAAGGCTAAGATTCAAAAACTAACCAATGTTATTGAGAAAATGAGTAAGAGCTTCAATTAATAAAAACCCAATCAATTTGAAGGTAAGGAAAGTGGTAAAAAATTTTCAAGTTCTAATTTTGATTCATCTTCAATAGAATGCTTGGTATGTAGTGGAAGAGCCCATGTGATCTTTGAATATCCCAATAATGATAGGTTACAACAAAAGAACATAAATGATGAGGAGATGAGAAAGACCAACTTCTACTCAAGTTGGGATGATAGAGAGAAAAGTAAAGAAGAGGTGGACGACAATGCAAAGAATTTGCACCTCATCTGTATGGTTCTCACCAATGATGATGCTAACACCTTAAATGATGAACTTAATGAGGATGAGAGGTTTGATTTATTGTGTAATGAACTTTTTTATCTTTTCAAAATCTTTATACAAACTGGAATAAGCAAGTTAAAAAAAAGGATCAACAAATTTCCTTATTAAATAGAACAATATCTAATCTTACAAAAGAAATCTCAGACCTAAGGGCTAAGAATAAAAAGTTAACCTTATATTATGAGTAGGCCAAGGAAGAAATTACAAATGTAAAGCCTGTGAATGAGAGGCTAGTTAAAGGGAAAGAGACCCTTTGAATGGTTCTTGAACAAGGAAGAAGTCCACAAGATAAAAGTAGACTTGGATGTTGTTCCCAAGAAGAAGAACCTACAAAACCTTCATCCCATCTAAAGGAATCTCTAAGGATTAAGGGTACTACATCAGAAGAAGCTTCTATCCATCAAAAGACTCCTCAAAGGTTTGATCATTCTAAGCACTCTTACTACAATAGGAGGATTAGATGTTATTATTGTAATAAGTTTGGGCATAAACAATGGGAGTGCAATTTAAAGTTTTATCATATGAGTACCTGGTCATATCACAAAACTCCTTGGTCTTATCAAAATGCACTAAGAAAGGAATTTTTGTAGGGCAAAAAGGATTAGAGGACATATCACAAAGGAGTTAAGAAAGTATGGAGAGTCAAGAAGAGGGATCATGAGAATGAAAAGGTTCTCACCAACAAATTCAAAAAGGGGAGTCAACCCTTGGATATCAACGAAGCTTGTGTGAGAAGAGAAATGCCAAATGAGGAATCTCATTCTCTAGCTTACTAGACATCTTCAGTCTTCTTAGCAAGCAAGGGAAGTAACGATAAGAATAGTTATAAGCTTTCTACCTTGACTTATAAGATTAGACTAGATTAGTTTATGGAAGCTATTTCTACTTTTAAAGTTTTTATTGATAAATCATCGTTTGGATTGTTAACTAGAATGTATTGATTTCAAATAGTTTAAAACCCTTGAATGTAATTCATGCACCAAAAGCCTTTTTTTTTTAACATTCATTGCTGGTTAAAATTATATGTATTGTGTTCCATCTGATATGGCACTATTGCTTCCCTTTCAAATTATAAAGTCCAATTGCTTTTAGAAAATTTTTAATAATTGAAGCATTTGAATTAGTACCTTTAATGTAACTCATGTATATTCTAAGAAAATAAACATTTCAAAACGATTCACTAATGGGAGACCTTAGTCTTCATACTTGATCCTAGAATTTCTTTGCAGCATGAAGATCCTAAAAGGCTCAAGAGGATAATAATAATTGGTATTAGTCTCTCTATAATAGATGTTTCAACAGATGGGTCACATATGCAGGGGGAGTCTTAAGTGATTCTCTAAAAGATATGATAACTGTTAAGCTTCTTATCTCTAGCTTTTATATCAAACAATAGGCAAGGAAGAGCATATTCATTTGGTAAAGAAAAAGTGGACATTCATTTGTAAATATTTAAAATCCTTATCTAAAGATGGTCTTTATTGATGAAATCTCCTGAACTTTATATGTTATATAAAATTCCTTGTATATCTGACCTTTTGTATGTTGAGCATGTATCAATTTAAGTGCCTAAGACTCTTATTGCAAATTGTTTGTATGTTATGCACAATTATATTATGAAACATTTTTACAAGTATTTGGATAGATTCTTTTGAGTGCTACTCATACAACAAGAGAGGTATGTGAGAATGGATATGCTTGTTATGTAATGGCTCTCCATAACTATATGTTTTTGTTCTAAAATGATATATCTTTAGTAACAAATTTTTCTTCTTAGAAATATGACTCCATTTTCTTTTTGTTCATGTCCAAAAAGGGGGGGAGGTGCTTAGTATATTGTGATATTGTAATTATACTAACCCATTTTCTTAAATTTTGGACATTACCAAATAGGGGAAGATTGTTGAACTTTTGGTATGTCAAAACCTTAAGGAAAATGGAGAACAATAAATGTTGTAGTGTTTATAGAACAAGATTATGGACAAGGACTTCATGGAGCAAGGACAAAGAAGTATATGTCTTGCCCAAAGTGAAGAAAGACCCAAAGAAGATGTCTCCTAGAAACAAGAGATGTCTCCCATCAAGTGAAGATGTCTCTTAGAAGCAGAAGACATCTTGGCCAAAGTACAAAAGAAAGAATTTTGTGGATGTAATGTTTTTGTAGGTTCAAGGAATAAGAGCTAAAAGAATATTTCATAGTGATTCAAGGTCTCAAGGAATCTTGGATGTTTTGGTAAATTTGGGATCACAAGGACTCAAGGGAGCATGGATAAATACAAAAAATTGAAGGTAAATGTGTCTGTTTGTGTTATTTTTTGTTGATGAAAATTCTTGGATGTTTTGGCATATCTCGGAGTGTTTCTAGCTCATTTTTATGAGTCTAGGTAGTTATAAGGTCTATGGGAACTTGTTTGAAGGCATCTAAAGGCTCCCAACATCAAAACAAGTAGTTTCATTTTTGGCCCCTACAGAACAAACGTCTTTCTAGAGATGTCACAAGAGACATCACAGAGATGTCTCTTCTAAAGAGTAGATGTCCTCCAAAAATAGTAGACCTCTTCCCAGATTTGAGGTTGAATTCAGAGAGACATCTCAATCTTGAAGGAGGCACCTACACTATTAGTTAGGTGACCATTGCATGCATTTCGAGGTATTCTTGGAAACTCCAATGCTACAAGAAGACATCAAAATTCTTGGAAATTAGCAAGCACTATGCAAATTCATGCTCCAAATTGTCTATTCTCTAAAATTGTAATATGCTCTTCATTGAACTATCATTTTCTTGGATTATTGCTTGTTGTCTTGAAGTGAGCTTCAACTAAAAGAACTTTGTAAAGTTAGTTACATTATTTTCTTGTGTATTTTTCCTTTTCTTGTTGCCTTGTGGGGTTGATCTACTTCTTGCAGGAAGGAATTGTCCTTGAGATTGTTGGGATCCTGCAGGATTGAGTATTGGTATAGCACCATAATACTCTAGAGTGAAGCTCAAGTTGTAAAGGTTATGGGATCCTGGAAACCACATTCTAAGCTTGTCGAGACCTTGTGGGATTAAGTGAATTCATTGTATCAAATCACTCTAGAGCAAAGCTTAGAGCTTGTACAGGGTGTGGCACCCTTCAAACCACATTTTGAGAACAACAAAGTCTAGAGGTATGCTAGCGAACTACCCTTTGAGTGTGGACTACCCAAGTTGGAGAACCATGTTAAAATTTGGTGTGTGCTTTAACTGATTAATTTTTATTTTGGGAAACTTTTTCATTTCCCCCCCTCCCCACCCCGCTTCTAAGTTCAGCAATCCTCGTAACTATGACCTTTTTTTAGGAGTCAAATACTAAATTCTCAAAGATGTTACTTTTCATGTAAAAATTCAAGCAAAATATCTCCCAATTAATTTGTTTTCAATAGTATTAATTTCTTTTGTTTTAGAGGCTCAAGAATAGGAAGCTTTTAGCTTTTGTCACTATTTGTTCTTTATTTGTGATTGATGTATTCTTTTATGTTTAGAGAGAGTTTTCTCCTTCTCTTTATAAGAAACCTTTTAGTAAGAAGTAGAAACCCATGAGGATGCTTCTAAATAAGGGTAAGTCCTGATCCTTTTCCTACCCTAGAGGGGAGGTTTTTCAAGAATGGTTATAAGAATGAAAAGCTAAAAAGGCATCCCAAAAGCTATTGGGCTTTTTTTTAGACTCTCTCTTTAATAATATATGTACTCTGAATTTTTTTAATATTATTATTCATTTTCTTAGATCTGACACTCTCCATCCTCTCACTTTGAGTCAAACCATATACATGAATCACAACTAACTCAAGTGATAAGACAATGATCAATGAATGTGTATCAACTATCTAGAAGCCACATTACTCCCATCCATAGATTACAACTAAATATTATTAAAACTTTTCACTAATTAAAATTCTATCTTCAAAAGAGTAAAATTATATATATAACTTTTACTATTCTAAGGATAAGTTGTTTCACTTAATTAACTAATTAAATGTAAGTATAAAAATTTTCAAATAATTTTTTATTTTTTTAAATAATAAAATATAGTTATCATAAATAAAGACCTCTATAATAACACCAGCCGCCTTAGATTTTGATAATAAATACATTTTGATATTCTAAAATAAACTAAATAATTACATTAACATAACCAAACTTTAAAATGTTTCTAAAGACATTATTGATGTGTTTCTCAACATGTAACAAGGTTAGTACTAATAATAAGATCTTAGTTAGTTAGAATGATCACAATTTTAAATATCAATGATAGTAATAGTATTTTGGTTTTGTTTTGATTGTGTCCATTGAGTTCCCATGCGATGGATCAAAGGTACCACTATTGAGCCTACCTAATTTCATCAACCCTATATAGATTAACTATGATAGTTTGAAAAGGATGATATGGAGGAACTTTATGAATGCTATTTTGGATACAACCATGATTTTCTGGGTGTTGTTACAGGTGTCATGGTTTGATTCAGTGTATACATTTTTATCGTAGGAATCAAGGTTTTTAACTTCCAAAACACATAGACATTGGACATGATAAAATATTTTTCATTTTTATATAAAATAAAATTAAAATTTTTAAAGACAAGTTGTGATTGGTAGTACAATCCTTACCCACATAACAAGGTAGATGTGATCCACTAAACAAGAGTGCTCCACCACTAAGTTACTCCACTGTTGTCATGCCCATAAATGGAGACAGAAATTGAACCCACAATCTTCCAACCAAGAGGTAAATGTCTTAACCACTATGCTACATCCTAGGTGCATAAAGCTATTAAAATTACTCTAAGTTATTTTTCCGACATTGAATGAGGTTACCTATTAAATTACCAATTACATTAATAATAGGCTTATAACCACCTAGAGATGCTATAATTTATGTTTAAAAAGATCATCACTTGTGACTTATTAATTAGAGGTACTTTGATTATTGGCTCATAACCAACTACAGGCTCAATGCTCATCCTACTAAATAAGTCTCAATAGATGAAAACCTAACTTCTTTTTAAGTGGTTGTGCCTAGGTTCAATCTTGTGTCTTAAAACTTGAGAAACAAGCACCTTTCATTGATTCAAATAATAGTTCCCAAAGCTATTTTCAATGAGCCTAATATAGCTCCATAGCCTCATCACCTGTAGGCTTAATGTCTCATGCCATCAAGGCGTGGGCTAGTTATGCCCAAGCTCAAACCAATGCCTCATCCCATAAGGGTGTGAGCAAGTTGTTCCAAAGCTTAACCCAAGCCTTATGATTTAAGAAATAAAAAAATTGGTATAAGCTATGTGAATCTCTAAAATAAAAAAAGCTTTTGTAACTCCTCTAAATGTAGGTTCCAACACCCCCCTTAAAACTCCCAGGAACAAAACATAGCTTATACCAACTACTTAAACTAGTAGGATGTAAAAACTTCAAGGTTTAGAAAATAACATTGATAACAAAAACCTTTGCTAAGTTTTTTTGTAATAATTTAAGGGCATGTTTGGTTATATGGGTCATTGGATGTTAAATTTGTAAATTCTGCTTCTTCAAATAAAAACAGTATTTGGTTTCGGTTAGGTTTTATGAAATGATTTGTAGGATTCTAGTTAGACACACCAAATGTACCCATTTCTAATGATTTTTGGGTTATTTTAGGATTTCACTTCAAAGCTATAATCTCCTATGGTTCATGACTCCTTTCGATGCAACATCTTCCATGATTCAACAATTACAAATTCACTCAAACAAATAGGTCCTAAAGAAGTACCTCTCATACTTTAAAAAATAGTTAAACTTAAAAATCATGTCTCCTTTTAAAGTAAAGTAATGATAATATATAATAGTCATACTAAATTGAAAATCATAGGTAAGAAATTAGTAGGAAAATATAATTAAAGTGTTAAGAAGGAAATGAGGTAAAAAAATAAAAAATAAAAGATCTTGTGATGATTGTGAAATTTTGAGATTTTTGCATATGGCTTTTCGCCTTTTCTATGAACTTTAATTACCAAGCACACATGTAATACCTCGTGTTCCTAAACCCTTGTTTATATTTATCCATTTTTTATTAGCCTCTAATGTGGCTTCCATTATGCCTTTTATATATGTTTCTTGAGGATTTGATCTCATAAGCAAGTATTTTTATTTGGGCATCATCTTTTATATGATCATGGAATTTTTAATAAATATTTTATTATAGCTTTCCTTTCTATAAATTATGATTTATTATCATAAATATTATTTTTTAAATTCCTATTTATAGAAACATCTTGTATCTTTTTGTAAAAATATGTTTGTATTCAACTTGTTGAATTTATATATAGAAATCGATGATTCTTGGTGTTTTCTTACTAAGAATAGGTTGTGAGAATGGTAGGACCTAATATGGATTGACAAATTAATATTTTGGAAAAATATTATCTTTTTATAAAAATTTCTCAAGCTTTATTCTATTTCTTACTCAAGTGGACTTGGACTTTCTAATATCTACTTGACTTTTGGCTAGATTTTTTAATTATTGTGAAATTTATCAGTTAGATATTCTATTGTAAACCATTATTTCTAAATTAGCTTGGAAACCCTAGGATTATGAATAGTCTAGGGTTATGCTTTATGTGAATTATTTATCCATTCTTGCTAGTTAATCTCTCTTATTAATGGTCTCAATATCGTATTAATGGCTTCAATTGATCTAATCTTATGTGCTACAGGTCCTCCTAAGTTGTAAAGGTAGAGCAACCAATTCTATGCTCTAATGTTTTATTATGCCTAGATTTATTCTATCTTATTGATTATGATTCCATGTGATGTAATCTCTTTTGACAATGTAATATTGTCATATTTGATGTTGTAATTTTGGTTTTGACCTATGCTAGCCTAGTTTTCCTTGTGATTTTCTAACACATCTTTGATGCCATTTTCTACCACCATGACACATGGTATATTTACCATGACTTGTGCTAAAGGTACCAACAAAGACCATGAGTCATGGTAAGATCATGGTTGTTGACAATGATTGGACAACATGTCATGGCTTCATAGCTACCTAAAACCCAAGCTAAGGTGTGCATTTCTTGAATTTTGAGGGTTCACCGTGACTTGTGGTGAGATTATGATCTATGCCATGACCTAACCACAAGTTGTAGTTATGCATAATTGCTAAGCAACGAGTGACATGATTCATGGTGGCATCATGTCATTCGCCATAATTTAATCATGAGTCATGCTTTATCTTTCATTCTTTACCATGAGTCATGATCAACTCAAGGTCTCTAGTTTTTAATCTATTTCTTGTTGATTTTTCAGTCTTTGAACCATACTTGACCTATGGTATCTCAATTCATGTATTTTGTAACATTTCAATCTCTTAATTATGGAATCAACAAGATCAATGAGTAGGAATTTTGGGAAGTCTAATATGGCCTCCAAAACTTAACCCACATCACCTCCGATTATATCTCAGGTAGCCTAGTCTATGTGTGAATGGGTAGGAATTATGAAGAATAGGGTTGGCTACCATACTTGACCCATGGTACCTATGATTGTGCATAGGTTGTGATAATGGAAAAGAATTGTGGGGGGACTGATTTGCCAGTAGTGCCTACTCATGTTGCTTGTGATTGTTCATGAGGTAGATTATTTGGCTTCATGATTCAAAATGATATGGGTAGATAAACCACATGGTATTATTTCTAAAGTTGATTCATCCAATATCAAGAAAGGCTTGGTAAAAAAAAATCCTTCAGGAGGATCATTGATAGCATTTGAGATAGGTGAGAGCTTTGTGATCCAACTAGTCCTTGATGGTGGTCACTTTCTAGGGCAATCTCATTTAATCTATTTCCTTGACATTCTATTTGATATCATAGTTTTGGCTTTGCTTATGAACTCTTATCTTACGGATCTTGAGATGGTTTCTTTTACAACATGTAGTCCCATTATATAGCTTATTCCAACTGTACCAAGATGGTTGGCTCTACTAGAAGGTTTCTAACTCTTCTTGCATGTTTGTATGCACATTCAAGTAGCAAACGCTAGGAGCTTAATGGTTATTAAAGCTTGATTGATGGAATTTCTTCCTTTTGTTTTTAGTTATATTTCTTTTTAGATTCATTTGTTAATGAATATGATATATTGAGATTGATGTAATGATTAATGATATTGTAGCTTCTTTTAAGATCATGGTTTATGTTATAACTTATGAGATTTGCTTTATGATCATGGGATTTAATATGTTAACACTCCAATGTGGATTTTTTTTCTATACCATGCACTTTGGATTTAATTTTTATAATGCTTATGGTTGATTCTTTCTTATGTAATAGCAATATTAAGTCACATGCCCTAAGCTATAAGATTTGCGTAAATTACTCATGGATATTTCTAAGTTAAATTTCAAGGTGTGACAATGCACCATGTGGTTCCTTGTGCATGGCCATTTTTATGTTGACTGGTGATGAGCAGCAAGTATACCCTATGCAGAACCATACAAATCACTAATGTTCACTCAATGATCTGGTCAAATTCCAAAGACTTTAGATTTCTAAGTACACTAGTTCTAGGAGGTGAATCTAACCATTGCAATCGTCGTCTTTCTTGTTTCACTTTTGAAGTACAAGGGTACAGTTAAGTGTAACTAAGGCATATGATTTTTATCATTTTATATTTTAGGAATTAAGTCATATTAGTGCTAGAAATAAAGTAAATTTAATGCTTAATTAATCTAATTAAACTAATAAATAACTAGCACTTAACTAATCCTAACATAAGCATCCATTCCCACTTTCCATACACATCCTAAACACATTATAATGCTACTGGGTTACCAAGCATTAAGCGTATGCTTGAAGTGGTCATACTTATGTGTGCTATTTAATCAAGATTAATTAATTACTTAAAAACATTAAAGTAAATTACATGAATATTAAATGCTTAAGGAAACAATTAATTTATTCCAACTGCTACAAGGTTTATCAGAAAAGCTCATCTTTATTACTGTCCACACTGAAGTGCTCTCAAGTACAATAGTGCTCAAATAAATATTTGTACACTCTTTGACTCCTATTGTGGGCACTTAGAAAATATTCTAACTGTCAAATGGAAAAATTGCAAGCACTTTGCTACAACTATGAATAGATTGCCATAAATGTAGCAGGTAGGTGCACATTTATAGGCAAAGACAGGGTGCCTTGTCGACAAGTACACATAAACGAGTCAAACCCCACATTGACAGAATCATGTCGATGAGATCCCATAGATGAGATCATGTCAACGGCATCTCGTCGACAAGATCACATTGATGAGATCCCATCGACGGAATCGTGGTGATGGCATTTTATCGACACAACTCAACAATGTAACTCATCATACTCCCATGGTTGAATGAAATCTCGTCTTGAGTTTTTTACAAAATTTGGGAAGTTATGGGATTATTGACTAACTACAAACACACAAAACAAACATAATAAGAACTGAGTACCCAAGTTTATGAATTTACAATCAGTACAAAAATTTGGTATTCTTGACAATAAAATTGAACACTATGGTAAGAATGACAAGCACAACTCCTCTAACAGCGTGAAGAAGATGAAGAAGTTTAAACGATCCCAAGTGGTGGAGGCTCCTGAGGTTCTGAAGGACCTTCTCCTACTTTAGAAGCATGTAGTTTTTGAGGTGGTTGTTATGGTTGTTATGTGGCAGTCACAACTTCTGGTGGAAGATAGAAGGCATCCAACAATGCCTTCATCTTCTCATCCTTACTTCAAGGATCATTCATGGTCCATGCTACTTCACCAATGTGGGCTAAAATGAGAATATCCCATGGATAGGGAATTGTCAAAAAAAAAAAAACTCCTTCATGTTAACCAACTAGGTAGTGAACTATTTGTGTTTGATGTTAAATGTCCTGAGTGCATTCAGCAGCTCCCAATAGTTATTCATTATCTTGGCTAGGTTCTTAGTAATTGATCTCTTATCAGTGAACTTCACCCTGAGAACCTTGAGTTTCATGTTTGCTATCTCAAGCTTATTCTTGGTCTCCTTAAGGTGCATGAACTCTACCTCATACAACAAGTACAAGCTAGCCACTTGTTTCTTCAATTTTAACCACAACCTACTAGTAGTTAGCATTACCAGGTTTGCATATCTAAGGTTGGAAAGCTCTATGTATTCCATCATTTCCTTGATCTATAGCTCCTTTAGGTAGATTTTAGCCTTGTTATATGCGTTCAGCCCATCAAAGATAGGCTGCTAGATATTGCCTCCTTACTAGAGTTGTTGAAGGCCCCCATTAACTTTTTCTTTTGCTAATTGTATTTCCTTTTCATTGATCTCCTTCTACAATCCCACCTAGTCCTTGTAGTGATTTTTCACCCTTTTGAACTTAAGAACCTCATTTTTCCAAGCTACAATCTCGATTGCAGATTTCTAGCGTAAGGCATAGACTTCCTTCATTAAGAGGTTTTTGTTCTCTACTGCCAACCTCCTCAACTCTATGTTCACCCTAGCTAGTTGCTCCTACTATTGATGGATAAATTTTGACATTTTCTGCTTCTATGCATCAACCTTCTACAGGCGGTGATTTCTTGTGGTCAAAGCCTCATTCTCATGATGCATCTAAACCAAGTCCTTCTAAATATTATGTGTTGTGGCATTGGCCAAGGACTAGTCAAAGACCACCAACTCCTTGGCTTTCTCAACCTCTTTGAGTCTCTTTTGAATCTTTGGAAAAGCTTCATCTCATGTTATTTCTTGGTTGAGCAATGTGGGATTAGCAAGATGGGCTCTTAATTTGACAAGCTTTGTAGCCAAGCATTGGTTTTTAGCTTGGGCCATTTCAAGTTGCCCTTCCATGATAATGCATTTGACCCTTACATTAAGCAGCTTTAACTGGGTTGTAGTGATGGTATCCAGAAGGAAAAAGACATCCAAAATTGGTTTCCTGGTTCCCACTAGTCACTCTAGCAATTCCTCATGCTGGGCTACACTCAATCTGCCACTGAGAGCTCCTACGGACATCTATACATCTCTAAGTGCAAAAATGTTTAGTACAAACATCGTAAATGCATTAAGTGCTTCGACCACTTTGTCAGCAACCACTTTAACCACCATATCTTGCCCATGGTGTTGCATCACTAGGAAAATTGCCCTCTCACCCTCCTCCAAATACACTGAAAAGGCAGCAATATTCACAAAGATGTCTAGGAATTGCTGCTATTGTGAGAGGGATACCGTTACCTCTTGGGTGCTTGGATTTGACCTTGCAGGCACCTGCATACATTGGGCTGAGAAAATTGGTGTCCCACCCTCCATATGTCTTATGGTTTGGGCCACTTCATTGAGGTGGCTCATGGTTGTTTTATACATAGATGGATCACTGCCACTCATTCTTACTTACTACTAATACTATTGCAAGAGCTTCTCTCGAAGTTTGCACATGCACTCAATGAAAATGTGGGTCTCTAGCGTTGTCTCATTAGTGGATGGTGGAGGTGCTAGTTGCTGCTCCTCTTCCTAGATTACTTTTGTAGGCACCTTGTCCTTCATCATTTCCACCCAAGAGGCAGTTGGAGCACATTAGACTACATCATTTATGTACTCAGTTATGCCTCCCCTTTTGCACAATTTTATGATAAGGCATAGAAAAGGGAGTACCTTCCTTCCATGTTCATTCTCCATGAAGCACTTTTTTATTTTAAGATAGATCAGTTGTGGAAGGTTAACTAGGAATCTACCGCTTAGAGTGGTTCATGCATGGGTGGAGAAAGTTGTGATCTTATTGGGCCTCACCGTTGGATTGAGGTAAAAGGTTGTAATTTTAAAGTATGCACATTTCACTATCTTGAGTGCACCAAACTCCTTGTGGTCCACTCCATAACGTAGTTGTGTTCATTCTTTCTTGATGTCTGGATATGTCTACATTGGAATTTCTGCAAGGTTGGCCCCAATCTTTGGCAAGCCAAGGGCCTCAAAGATTTCTTTCACTAAGTAGGACATAGAAATGTCCTTGATTTTGATTGTTGAATTGGCTTGCCAATTGTTTCAGAAAAGGTATGTCTCTCCCATGTACCACTCCCCACTGGAAGTGATGATGGGCCACATGGGAGAGTTTGGTAATTGAGTTTTAACTTTTGAAGGAGCAAACTCCAAGAAGGGTCCAAAGTTTAGCTCTTGAAGTATGGATTTTTAAACCTCTTTGGATGCAATATGCCTAAGGTAGGCCTTCATCAAGGTGACCTCAAGGTTTGATCTTGGCTCTGGTGCCTCATCTCAATGAGACTGTTCTATCACGGCTGCTTCTTTGGGAATCTATCTAATAGATTCCACTTTGGGATCATCCTGAAGAGGTCCCATTGCATGGGTTTTAGCTGCCTGCTTCTAGGGCTATTCTTAGTCCCTTATTATTCATGGCTATTTGTACCTTGGTTGGGATGGTCCTCCCTCCTATGCATGCTTTCCCTTAGGTGCCATCTGTGGTCACAACATAACTAAGGATTAGCATACAATGCATAACTTATAATGTTTGGGTACCTTATCTCATTGGGTAATTACACTTTGACTAAGTTATGACCATGGTAGATTCATTATTTTAATATTATTTTAGTGTTATTTGATTTTAGAAGGTCACTAGATTTTGTTGGAAGGGTTTACCTTTTCAAATTAGTGTTTTAATGTTGGTTTATTAGTTATACCTTTGTGGAAGTTAGAAAAATTTTGAAAAAGTTTCCATAAAAAACCTAAGGTTTGTGATTCCCATAACAAAGAGCTTACCTCCGGTAGCTATAGGATTGAAGAATAGAGTTAATGGGACAAACAGTTAGGAAGTTATGGCTCTTGGAAGTTCTAGGCTCTGAAAAGTTTAAAAACTCCCCTCTCGTTTGAGCTCAAATGTGAAAAATGGAAAAATGTGGCTACATATTTATAGAATTTTTATCATGCATTGATAGGGTCCCATCGATGGGGTCTCATTTACATAGCCCCTCCATTGACGGGGTCTCATTTACACAGCCCCTCCATTAATGGGGTCTCATTGATAGAGCCTATAGAGAAAATTTTTCATAATTAAAAATTTGAAAAATTGAAGAAGTTTGAGCACGGAATTAAGATCTTTGGAAAGCTAGCAAAGCCATGAACACAATGAAAAGATTAAAGAGGGCTTGATTATTCACAAAATTTGGAGTTTTTGGTTCGAGAATGAAGTTGTTATGTTGAGGAAATGTCATAAAGGAGCACACAGTTGGATGCAATTAATGGGGAATGTAGAATGATTCGATTGCAAAAATGCCTAAGGATAAGGAATGTAACTAACCTAGCCAAGAGATATACAAGTGGGTCCTCCCCATAGTAGGCTCATGTCCTTTTTTCCCTTGCATATCCTCAAACCAAGGAGTCCATGAAACCCACAGTTAATTAATGATTATGGAAAGTTAAGGACCTAATCTAGAAGAATCTACCTAAGAATTTTAACACATCAAACTAAGACATTGAACAAGACATGAAAAACTAGCAGTGAGGTGAATAGCTAAAAGCAATGATGGATGAGAGAGAAAGTGGAATGGAGTTTTGAATCATAGTTACATGAAGTCCCTTATGGATTTCATGGTTAAATGACCCAATAAAGTCCATCCTTAGTCTAGATCAAAACAACCTCTTTCAATGACTTTGCATTGATCCTCCAAGACTAGTCCATCCCCTCAAGACATAAGAATGCTCCCATAGATCAATCACCATTCCTTATTGAGAAGAAAAGAGAAACATGAAGTGAGAAAGGGCCTTATTAGAGGGGACCTTTAGACATGGGTAACATGTCTTTCTAGTCCCATAACCAATGCTTGTAGCCCATTATTTTGTCTAAGGGGTTATATGTGGGTTATATGCTTCCATGCATTATTTGAATAGTTCGCCATTCTTATTTGCAAGCCACTGGGTGTTATTTGGTTTAGTGGCTATTTTGTTTACCTAGTTTTGGACACACTTTTGTTCCTTATGTTTGCTATGGATTGGAGTAGGAATTAAGTGAACAATTTGAACCATCAGCTCATAGTTACACCCTTTGTTATTACTAGTAATGCATGGAATGTTCTGTCTCACCTCAATGATAGGTTTATCTTTTACGTTTTGTGTTGAAGTGGTGACAGTTGTTGGCTCATTATTTCTACAAGGAAGGATGTTTCAGCAAATTGGTCTTGTGCTAGTTTTGATGAGCTATAAGATCTATGCATCTTATTTGCATGAGTGGGAACTATCATAAAAAGGGAATGTTTCCTAAATTTTTGCAGAGATCTACTAACATGATCATTTCCATGTACATTCATAGCACAAGTGGCATTCTTTCATTGATGTTGTGGTGTCGTACCTTCCTGTGTTGCTGACGATGACATATGATGAAGGAAACTATTAGAATATTGAGTATATAACGAAGGGTGAGAGGCGCGAGGTGGTGATCCCATAGAAGATGTTGTGGGTTGATGATATTTAGGAGAGTGGTAGTAGTGATTTGAGGTAGAGGAAGTAGAACCAATTGGGAAAACAAGTTGTTGAACATAATATTCATACGGGTCTAGGTAGCAGTAAGGGTAGTGTTAGTTTGATGATCGCCTTTCCCATGATTGTGGGTTTTGCCATTGCATTTAATAGTAGTTTTGAGTCTAATAAGAAGTTCCACTCGGATAGTATGGTTGGTTGTAGGACTATCTATAATTACCTTGTAAGGTAATTTCCTAGGCATTTGGTTTTGTACGAACTTGGGATTCAAAGAAAAATCCTAATGCTCATGTAGATGTAACATAACTAGGCAATAGCCCTTTGGATGATCATATAAGCAAATGTTCCTTTCATCATCCTCTTTAGTGATTGAATCTACAGCCTCTTCTTTTATAGTCATTTTCCCTTTTTGTTGATAAGTGTTCCTACTTGTTTCTTGGTTCTTTTTCCTCTTCTTGTTTTGATCACTTAATTCTTTTTGCATTACTCTCTCCTCTATGGTTTTCATGTAAGTTGTAACTTTGTCGTTCATCAACTCCGACATCTTATCTATCCTTGCTTCAAGCTCATTGATAGACTTTTGTATTGGCAAGGTTTGTTGTAAAATCACCTCATCGAGAGTTACTTCTTTTTGCTCATAGATATGGACCCCCTTCTTTTGAAAGAATTGGATCCCAGTTATATTCCTCAACATTCTCCCTTTTACATAGCTCTCCTTTTTCTTTTGCCATCCACTTGATTAGCCTTGGTATCTAATGGGATTTCGGTTCGTATAATTGACCTTCGGCATAAATCCCAAGGATCTCCTTCGTTTAATTACAAAGCCCATCTATGATGTGAAAAAGTTGCTCTTTTTAAGAGAAATCATGGCCCGAACATCTATGTAGTAGAGAATAGTATCTATCCAAGGCCACATCCAAGGATTCATGATTTTCTTACTTCCACCCTTGGATTTGTTTTCTCATGTTGGATACTCTCACATAGGTTTGGTATTTTTCGTTGAAGAGTTCCAGCATTGTGGACCATTGAGGGATTGAATTTGGCTCTAATGATCTATACCAAATTTTAGCTTCTTCTATGAATGTCCTGGGGAAGAGCTGAAGCTTTTGCCACTTACTTTCAATATTTTGCAAGACACAAGCATCACTGAAGGCTTGTAGATAATGTTGTGGATCAAAATTATAGCCACCCTCAAATCTAGGAATGTTATTCATATCTAATCGTTTGATGTGGCATTCCCTTTGATGCCTATGAGGTATTATAACTACCTCCTGGATTTTTATCAGGCTCCTAGTAGCCAACAATAGTTCATGTGTACCAAACACATCATGGTGATAGTCTATATTTCTATTTGTTTGATTGTGATGATCTTGTCTATGCTCATTTTGATGTCTTTGATTTTGCCTTTGGGTTCGATTTCTATTTTCATCCAAACCCCATGGTGTATACTTATTTCTATACCTATGTTCATCCTCGTCAGAATTAGACATTAAAGAGGAATAGGAAGATGGTGAAGTAGGAGAATCACCAAGGCTCCTATAGTTCTCCCAATGGTCCCTTAATGTATCCTTTCTAAATTTAGAGGTCTTAGGCCTTGAGGCCCTCCTTGATCTAGGAGCTACTCCATCTCCTCTAGAATTGTCTATACTAGTTGAACATAGTCCTTGCATGTAGTATGGGTGGAAATGAGCATATGAAACCCCTGCTTGAGGTTGTTCACTCCAATTCTCTTTAGTACAGAACTTATCGTTTCTCCTGAGTGTTTTCATCATACAATGCATTATTGGTCCTATATGAAAAAGACATGCTTTTAATTAATACCGAGTGTGACTTAAAATACTAATATTTTCAAAAATATAAATCGTTAATACTGTTACAATGATCATTTAGTTCCTAGATAGCACACGTAGCTAACTAAAGTCCCCAACAATGACGCTAATGATGAGCAATGAGTATACCCTACATGCAACCATATGAATCACTAGCATTCACTCAGTGATCTGATTGAATTCCAAAGAATTTAGGTTTCTACATATACTGGTTCTAGGAGGTGAATCTAACTATTGCAATCATTGTCTTCCTAGTTCCACTTGTGAAGTACAAGGGTATAGTTAAGTGTAACTGAGGCATATGATTTTTATCATCTTATCTCTTATGAATTAAGTCACCTAAGTGCTGGAAATAAAATAAATTTAATACTTAATTAATCTAATTAAACTAATAACTAACTAGTAGTTAACTAATCCTAACATAAGCATTCATTCTAACTTTTCATACACATCCTAAACACATTATAACACTACTAGATTACCAAGTGTTAAGTGCTACTAGGATTACCAAGCGTTAAGCGTATGCTTGAAGTGGTCATTCTTATGTGTGCTATTTAATCAAGATTAATTAATTACTTAAAACATTAAAGTAAATTGCATAAATATTAAATGCTTAAGGAAACAATTAATCTATTCCAAGTGCTACAAGGTTTATCAGAAAAGCTCATCTTTATTGCCATCCACACTGAAGTGCTTAGGTATAACTGTGCTCGAATAAAGATCTGTACACTCTTTGACTCCTATTGTAGGCACTCAGAAAATATTCTGACTCACAAATGGAAAAACTACAAGCACTTCGCTACAACTATGAAAAGATTGTCATAAATGCAACAAGTAGGTGCACATGGGTCAAACCCCATGTCGACGAGATCACATCAACAAGATCTCGTTGATGGGGTTGCATCAATGACATCTCGTCGATGCAACCCAACAATGCGACTCATCAACTAGTCATGCTATGACAAACATACAATAGCATGTTGTGCAAGATACACCTAGTTTATTTGGACATTTTTGACATTTACCTATATTTTACCTTAATTCTTCATGTTTTTCATCTTGAAAAATGTTTAATGATTTTTGAAAAACTTTAACTGTACTTACATAACAGATTTGTATACAATATGTATATTTAACAAGTTTGCATAAGATATAACATGTAAGATATATTATAAGGTGAAAAACATTAAATATACATATTTAACAAGCAAGTTTGTATATATTATAATACTTAAGTTATCATAAATTGGAAGGTCATTGAAGTACAGAAGATATTTTTACTTAATAAATTCAAGGTGAAAGTTAAACACCTTATTCCATCCTTTTGTAATAGTGTAATGTACTTCCTCTAGAAGTAAAAATTATTTATCAATTTATTGCTTATACTCAAAAATTTGTAAAAATAAAATAGATCAAATTTTTAAAATAGTTCTTGAAGACTTAAAAGAAGAAGGATGGCATTTTTTTATAAGGGATACAATGGTTCAAGACTTCGAATATCTCATTGGAGGAGATACAAAGTAATTCAAAATACATATTTAAGTTAGTTCAACTAGTTCTAACAAAGTTATGCTCAATTGTAGAAGCTAAGAAAAATTTTTATTTAGAATACATAAGGGGTAATTAGTTAAACTCAAAAATTCACCATCTCTAACTATACTCCCAATGACATGCCGCATTTTCATCAACAAGCTTTGTTTGAGTTCACATCATCTTAGAATAGAAAGGAGGAGATGGATGCAAATTTACAAAGAAGAATGCGCATGAGGCTATGTGGTTAAAGAGATTTTAAAGATTAGCAGCATATTTTTCTTAGTTATTGACAAACTGAATATTTGAGACAAAAATATAATATTGCAACAAAAGGTTTATGTGATCTTTTCTTGTTACATTCGATAGTAGTTGACCATATTGTTGAGTCAATATTTAATTTTCATACTATAAATGTAATATCTATCCAAAAGATCCTTTGGATCTTTAGACGTAATAAAACCTTAGTTTCAATTTTATCATCTAAAGCATACTTGCTATACTCCTAACCCTTGAACTAACGTGTGTTATGTACTCATGTTCATTGAAGTGTAGCCCATTTTGAGTCCACTTTAGAATACTTTGGTGATTTTGTGATGCTCCCGACAGTAATGCCATTATAAACATTACCAAGGTGGACACCCCATGCATGCAAGTTGAGGCCAAGTTAATGTAAAGGTAAAGAGAGAGGTTTGAGGCTACCAAGAAATCGATGGACACGTTGGCCAAGGCAAGTGAGATGGTGAAAACAACAACATTGATGTCAAGGAGTACTTAAAAAAATGTATTATCTATGCTCATGAGATTTTAAAGTTGAAGTATGCTACAATTGGCAACTAATCTGTTTTGTTTTATAACTCTCTTTAAATTGCTTCCTGGTGTAGCAACAATGGAATAGTCTTATGGTTAGTAAGAGGTGCAACAATAATTTAGTGAGCGACATCAATGGAATAGTCTTATGGTTAGTAAGAGGTGCAACAATAATTTAGTGAGCGACATCTACGTTGCACTAAAAGAGTTGTACTACCAACCTTTAAGTTTATCTTAAAGTTTAAAAAAAATCTCAAAAAGGCATTATCTTAAAATCACAACTGAAATTACACAATTGGATTAAGTTGTTAACTGTGTTTACCTTGCCATCGTAATAATTCCACCGTACGCGGATGCATTATATAAGATCTCGTTTTTAATCTCGATGGTTGATTTCAAACAGATTTTACTGGAAAGACTCGCCCAGTGTTAAGCCGTGGTACAAAGATGCTAGTCAGTGTGTTCTTTTGAGTGGTGACTAATCAGTCGCTGAACTGAAATTTCTGGCAATCCAAGTTGAGTTTAGAGGGTCGTACTTTTAGATTGATTGTGATAAATCAGTGTTTACATCCGACCTGATCCGACTCGCCAACAATTTTTTCCGAATCCTTAGAACTTCAGACCAGTAACTCTTCTACTGTTTAAACACTGATGTTATTCAACGGTTTAGATAATCTGATACGTGGATCCGTAGCATTATACATATTGGAAAAGATACGTTAGAATAAACTGGTTTTTAGTACATGGTTTCCGGAACGAAAGCTTAATGCAATAACTCACCTTTCGTGTATTCGTAATACCTAGTCCTATCTTAAAGGAAAGGCAGGGGAACCTATCTAAATATAATTTCATCATCATGAAATCTCCAAAAGGAAATCCATGTATAAGTAAAATAAAGTGCAATAGGGCATTTTCAGTATAGGATACCTTAGTCATAAAATATTTATGTTGGTGATATAACTAGAAAATATTTGCTCGGTAATATAAGAAAACTTCCTAAGACCTGGGTTCAACCTTGCATTTAAGGATTTGAAAGAGGTTATGCTTTTACTTATTCACTACCGCATGGACATTCGTTTTGTGGTTAAAATAAAAGTGTTCTCAAATTCTAGAATTCCCATGTTTCCGAATAGCACAATTCTGTGAATATTCTCAAACTAGTCACGTTTATAAATAGTTGCTATTCAACTACATTATTCCTTGACGAGCTAATGAATGTACTAACATCACTAACTGCTCAAGTGTGCATAATAAATACAAATATCTGTAAATTCAAAATCATTAAGCTCTTTTGAAATTTTAAAGACCAAAAGAAAAAAAACAAATACTCTAAAAAAGGTTTAGCACCAAGACATTATACAAACATATACTTGGGTTCAACCCTAGAAACTTCCTAAGACTAGCCTACATCCAACTATTTGAAAGAGGAGGTTATACTTTGTTATGTGAATGTGATGCTAATTCATTACATACACAAATAACTTGCATAGAAAAATCAGTAGTTTGCCAACAAAAAATGAAATCCCAGATCAATTATTCAGCTGACAATTCAGATACATGCCTACAGGCAATGATCCTGGTATCAAATAGAACAGTTTCCACTTGCCGCTAAAACCTCGCCATCGGAAGGATTATTTCTGACGGATCCGCACAGCGATTGAAGCTATTGGCATCACACTATAAACAGCGTTGTCAAGTCAACTATTTTAACTATGGAAATTTTAAATGTTAAAATATACGAGACTCTTAAGGGGAAACCTGAATTTACAAAATAGGCGCACGATAGTTTCTGCAACTTGTCCTCTTTTTAGTAATCCATAATTCAGGAAAAGGATACAAAGAAAATCTTTACGCTGAACAAAATATATTTTATAATACATTAACAACAAACCATTCCTTCTTATTTGATAAGTAAACATAATATTTTGGAACTCCAAATGTACTGAAAGAACAGTAATGACATTCGAAGAATGTATAGCAGGAAAAGAAAACCATGAAATTCTTTTTTCAATTTTATTTTTTTTGGTGCATGGTTGCCTCTCACGTCTGCTCCAGTTATTGCCCCAATTGGACACACTAATTCCAATCCCTATAATGCAATTTATAAAAAGCTACATTCAACTTCCAAAGAGTTCCTGCAGGTATAACATGCATAACAATTGAGAAAGAAAACATATGAATAATGGTTTTCCACAGGGAAAATGAAGCCGTAAATTTAAAAAATGAATCATTTAGTATTTACCGTGCAATTATTATATGCATATGTCTAACATCATACAAAATTATGCCAACCCCACTTGTCCATCCAAATTTGCTGTAATTGCTGGTTTTTGCTGCTCGATATCAAAGGCAGATGATAAGAGTTTCTGTGCCAAAATATTCAAATCCAAAGTGAATCTTCTCTTGTGCGAGTCTCCATCATCGCACAAATGGCTTTGATGCATGATGTTGAATAATGCAAAGCAATGCCAGCATCAACCAAATCAAGGGCATCAAAATCAAGTAGGGCTATGATTACTCACCGATTCCTCAAAATCAGGGCTGGAAAGATTGATTGAAAGATTCCTCATAAGCAACATGATCTGCAGAGATATAAATATAGAGATAAACAATGAAATAGCTCCATAGGCCTTGGATCAACAATAACCGTTTCATATGTGTTTTTGTCTTCCATGATCCAGACAATGAGGAATCTTTCTTCAAATTCCAGATCTATCTAATCTTTCTAAAGAAGACATCTAAAATAATATATAAACCCCATTGCATCTACTAGATGAATTAAACTAATTTTAACAATGTTCTAATTACACAAAATACTGAATAGCAAATCAGTGTCATTAGGGGCTTAGAAAACCCAATAGTAGCATCCATAAAATTGCGAGAAATTAAATATGATCATAATACGAAAAACCGTCTCCAACAATATTGGATTGAACATTTAACATTCACATTCCCCGTCATGGTAAGAAATTAAACGATTTTCCTCCATCGTTCAATTTTTATCGTTCACTATTCCTATACCTCTTAAATGGTCATCTTCAATGGTCATCTTCATCTTGGTGCCTTTATCCCAACATCTGCTACCTATTAAACGTATTAAACGTAGGCGAAGGTTTTGACAGCTATCTACCTCATGCCATAGTTGTAACATCCCGTTAACATCCCATTCCCAGATGTTATAGCAGACGTCAATTATATGTAAAGTTTGACATTATGCAGAAAGAAAATAACAGGGAAAATGTAGAAGTAAAATGAAAAAAATGCTTTGTTAATGTGCAATAATGTATCTGTGTCATGCTTGGAGGGTTCCTTGGGGTTATCTTCCTTCAACAGTTATCATTTACAGGCAATCCAGCACTGCCACCATGGTTAGGCCTGCAACTGGTCAAAAGGGATGGTTAGTCACCTTCCTATCCCTTCCTATCCCACTTCACCAGTACGTGTTACTCACCTTTACCAGCACCACAACTCCATGCTGATACCATAGTTTTCAATTCAGATTTTGTTGGAAAAAGTTAACAGTGAAGCAGTAGATCACAGCAATGAATTAGACACTTTCCATTTCTATCGTAGATGGTTTTAGAATTTTACTTAAAGATAACATAGGTGTTGTGAAGTTCTATCTTAGTTAATTTTTTAGATGTTTCCAATTTTGTAACTGGGATGTGGCTATTTAAGTCTGCCCTGGGATCTGTTCTAAACAGCATGAGAAAGACAAGTGTGGGAGAATTCTCACATTGCATGAGAGAGAGGTTTCTTCTTGTTCTCTCCTTGTGATGAAGAGAGAAGCTTGTTATTTCCGTTGTTGATAATAAGATTTTTCTGCAATTACCTGTCGTCCAACTGCTCTTTATTTTCATCTCATTTCATATTTTGCTGCCAGATCTGCTAATAGTGGTATCGGAGCATTCAGGTTCATAGTTCGTGAAAGTGTTGCAGATCGTGCATACAAATTTTTCAAAATGGTTGGCAAATACGAAATAGAGAAGTTCAATGGAAGTGACTTCACATTGTGGAAGTTCAATGGAAGCGACTTCACATTGTGGAATGAAAAGAAGAGTAATGAAAAGAAGGCAGAAAAGGTTGCTGCAAATCTGTGCATGCTTATGGGGAACACACATCAAGTGGGAGAGTCTTCTGTTGCATCAACTAGTTTAGGAGAAGAATCGACGATGTTGTGGCATCGAAACCTTGGTCATATGTTAGAACAAGGTTTGCAGATTCTCTCTCAACAGAGACTACTTCCTGGGCTCAATTCGGTATGTTTACCATTTTGTGAGCATTGTGTTACTACTAAGCAACATAGATTTAAGTTTAGCACAACAGAAGAGGCAGAGCCAGAGGCAGAGCCAGAGGCAGAGGAGGATGCAGATGCAGACGATGAAGAGCTGAGGACTGCATCCGTAGGCACGACCAATGATGAAAACGGAAATGGCGAAGGCTGGTCTGAGGGCATGTTCCTGGAGGTGGAGGCCCAGTTCTGGGTGTTGGGCGCTCTGCGTGTGGGGCTACGCTCGCGCACCACGGTGGAGCTCCTAGACAATTACAGGACCGTCATGGGTTTCGCCAGGATTGGTGAGTACAGGCAGAGCTGGGCGCTCGCGGAGAAGCTGAAGCTTCGTTGCGTCAAGCGGTTCAAGGAAGGCGAGCTTGGGCTCGAGCAGCTTGCCCTAGTGGACTGCATCCACGAGTTACTGACAAATTCCCCGGTCCGGGCGGTGTGCCAGATTAATCTGTCTATCTTCAAATCGTTGCCAGATTGGTGGGTGATCGGGCAGATGTTTTTGCTGATGCCGATCCAGCGATTGAACGAGCGGCTGACGGTGCAGGTGGTGTTGTCGGACCTTACCTGCAATAGCGACGGGAAGCTGAGCCGATGCGGACGCCGACGCATGCGATTTCAGCAGAGCCGTTGGCAAAAATAGAGATGGTGTCATCTGAGGGTTTCAGATGAGGTTTCTGTCATTAGCGGTGGCTGTGGCACCGACAATGACGTCAAAGTTGCTGAGGATCGGAAGGGTTTCAACGGTGAGGTTTCCAAGGGTTTGTTTGGCGGTTTTTTTGTGGTGGAGTGGTATTCTGGCGAGTTGGCGGAAAGGTAAGGCCATCTAGTCCACCACTGGTACCACCTCCACTTGCAGAGGGACAAGAAGAAGAAGGCTTCTCTCGGTGTCACCGCTCAACATAAGCAACATAGAATGGCAAGGTAGAAAGGATAGTGTGGAGATATGATTGATCCCCAATCAAAATCTCCAAGTGGGAGATTGTTGGAAAAAGTTAACAGTGAAGCAGTAGATCACAGCAATGAATTAGACACTTTCCATTTCTATTGTAGATGGTTTTAGAATTTTACTTAAAGATAACATAGGTGTTGTGAAGTTCTATCTTAGTTAATTTTTTAGATGTTTCCAATTTTGTAACTGGGATGTGGCTATTTAAGTCTGCCCTGGGATCTGTTCTAAACAGCATGAGAAAGACAAGAGTGGGAGAATTCTCACATTGCATGAGAGAGAGGTTTCTTCTTGTTCTCTCCTTGTGATGAAGAGAGAAGCTTGTTATTTCCGTTGTTGATAATAAGATTTTTCTGCAATTACCTGTCGTCCAACTGCTCTTTATTTTCATCTCATTTCATATTTTGCTGCCAAATCTGCTAACAGATTTGGTATATCTATTTGGCAACTCTATCAATTCTCCGTATTAGGGAATAATTTGTGAATAATTATAAAAATTCAACCATTATTCATACTTGAAATACTATTTATATATAATAGATATTTAAAACATATAATAATAAAACTTAACAAATTTATATACTGATCCTTTATTTTCACATGTAATGAAAGCTTAAAATAGGGATCTGCTTAAAAAACGAAAAAAAATACAAGTCTAAAGATGCAGGAAGACAAAAACTTAATTCCAGATCCACAATGCACTTACCTTATCATTCTTCCTCTAAATAATTGTTTGCTGTGCCCTTTAGTCATTGTAAAACATAAAAAATAAAAAATCTAAGTAGATGCAAGGGAAAGATAAAACTTTTACTTTAAGATAGGGTCACGATTTGGGAGAAAGGCATAAATTAAAATGCAGAGTAATGGTTTTGAACCTACTGATATTCAAATTTATTTCATTGAATACTAAAGACATGGCAGCAAATATTCGCCGAATTAGCCAATATTTGTCAAATTTTAAAACACTAGCTGATGCATGACATCTAATGCCCAAATATAAAGACCTTAGGTCAAACCCATGTCCCCTTGAGAAACATGTTTCTTATTATAATGCACCTTTTCGGGTCTTACTACAATAATTACAACATTTGTTAGGAAGAAACACCATCTTTGTTATGAAGCAACACCAGGAATTCAGGAATGGGGACATGATAATAGTCCTTAAACATATATTTTTACTGTCTCCCAAGTAGCACACATATCAGAATGTTCCCTCATCAACCCTGTGACTTGCAGAAGGGTTGCAGAAGCATAAGTCACATGCTCTTACCAAGTGCACTATACCTCACTAACCACAAGCGTACCTTTCAAATGATGTTGGCATTAAAAAGTAAGAAAAATTTTGGCAAACAAATAGAAAATCTTAATGTTCAGAGTCTTTTATAGTGTTTCATATCTGGGAAGTTTCTTCACTGTGCACAGCCTTTCAGTTGTTAGACGTCAACAATGATTCTAATAAATATGAGTGAATTAAAACATCATCGTTGATTATTTCAAGAGAAACAATGCAAGTAGCTTCATGGGTGTTCAAAAAAAGTGAGAGACACCGACATGAACAAGTACTCTCTTATACAAGATTTCCCTGCAACAAATTCTAGGGCAGCTGATTCATCTCTGTCTATTGTCTACTATCACACATTTAATCTCTACCATATGAAGCACCAAACTATAAGATCTTTCTCATTGTCTCCGTCCATGTCAGCAACCATACAACACTCAGCTATGTATTATGCTACACAAACCAATAAAGGATTTTATCTAAAGTTTTTATTAAAACATGGTGAAGGAAAAGCAGTTATCCTTACCAATCAATCATACCTCTAACATCATATGCCAGGGTCACTTATTTACCAAACCTTTGAAACTAATCCATCATATCTAACCATCAATACCAAGCAAAATCACCCAACCAATACATCTTCTTCATCATCAGTTTCAAACAACCATCAATTATGATCATCACGTCAATGTTGCCACTGTAGCCCATGCTCAGCAAGGATCGAAAACATCAGCGCTGATCAAAATATTGTTTTTTATCAGGGCATCTACAAAGAAAAGTAATAGGATGGAAGAAAAAGAGAAAGAAAAAACCTCTAGTCCGAGAGGCTAGCAACCTAGAACCTCAGAATACAATTTCTCACTCTATCAGACCTGGGACCTGTGACATCTCAGCATCAAGCACCCATCACTCGGTGTAAGCATGTGCGAGAATTTGCCATGAACACATGATTCAACTATCAAATTAACAATCACTATCCATATCTTGCCTGCAGGACTTCATTTATCGGTTTCCAACATAAGGGTCCAATCCTTGCTGTAAACAAAACCCTCTTCATAACCCAATTACCAGTGGCCCAACTCTCGTGGTCACAAAACCACTGACTATTCTAGAGTCCAACCTGCCAGAGACCAGTACTTCCATAACTCTCTCTCTCCCTCAAGACTCCTCCAGGCAAGCCTGATCACACCAACTGTAACTTATAACTGCCAAATTCCCAGATAAAGGCACAAGAACTGCAAATCATGATCAAAAGCTCACTTGTGTTGAGCCCTCAAAATTGAGGTTAATCTTTGGCACTGAGTTGAAGAACAGGAAAGGGGAAGACAAAATTTCAACCCTAAAGCATCATCCTTGCACCCATATACATCCTACATTTCCTCCTTTCATTCCTGTAATCTCAATTTCAGCCCTACAATTATCCTAACTTTGTCTGACGCCTTTCTATATCTTTAATTATCCATTGTAAACCTATTTGAACTATGATTCAGCAGATCTAATAGAATTTGTGCACATATCCCTCTGATTTTTATCGATGCTTATGGCTAATTTCATTCAATAAGCATGATCTAAATCTAAGAACCATAAACGACATACTTTATACAAGTAAAGTTACAAATAAAATCTCAGGTGTGCTTGTCATTTTGAGCTGCCCTGAACCATTTGAGGCCATTCAATCATTTTGCTATGGTTACTATTTTTTTTTTTCGTTTTCTGGGTTAATATGGATCACAATCAAGTCTTTACGCATATCGCCCCATAATTGTTTATATTTGAAATATCATATGAACAACCTTAAAATAAAACTTTATATTCCAAAATCTTTCCGAGATTCAGCAACTTAGACGTGGGTCAGTTCAACAAAACAAAGTCAATTCGAGGTGCACTGCTGGGCCATGTGATCTATGAATTTTAGAAGGAAAGGAAATGTTTAGAATACCGAAAGCTAACTAGAGACTGATTGATTATCGGCAGCAGAGGATTGAAAAGACAATGCCACAGAGAATCGGATGACTACCCCAAGTCTCTGAAAACAGCAAACCTAAAAGTTGTAAAACAAGGCTAGGAATAGACTGGTACCAGTAAAGTAAATTTTTTATTATATTATTATTAGTAGTAGATTGGCTGCATATGTGATGGATCCTTAACCGGGTTCCAGGACATATTGCAAATCTATTTCACAGTGAATAAATTTCTCTTTATACCTGCTCAAGCAGATGAGACTAGAAAATTGATTATTTATAGAGGTAACAGAAAGAAAATTATTAAATCATCTTACCGTTTCCCTATCAATAGGTGGCATCTCCTTTAATTTGTTTAAGTGACCAGTAACTCCAGGATCGAATGTGCTTCCTATAAATTTATAGATTTTTGCGAAGTCAGGAGCACCTGTAAAAAAGATTCCAAAAACAACCAAGGTAAAAAAAAAATACAGAAAGTATGTATAAAACTCACAACTTATTTGGTGGCTAAAATAAACAAGAATCAAGTTGTTTTCTATGAGATTATTAGATAAAAAGGAAATTTGAAAAGAACACAAACATAAACAGACACATCCTAATGCAAAAACAACCATGGAATCCTTTCATTCAAACATCTGCCAACAATAATAAATTCATTCAAGTGAATCTGTTATTATACAAAATTTTCTATAAATAAAAGCCAGTATTAGCAAAATAATGTTTGATATGGTCCCTTGTCTCATTTCAGGCTTATTCTTTAATTTGGCTGGAAATGTTGAAATGTTGCCATTTGTCATCCAAATGTGAATTGAGACCTAGTTCATTGCCAAGTGACTTGAGATTCAATCTATCATTTATTTTAGATGTGTTACAGTGATTCATTTTATTGAAACTGAAACTAAGATTTTTACTTACATCCACTGAGACCCCTTGGATCTATCAGACTAGTTTCAGAATTCCTTTTACAGATTTTTTTTTTAAAATTTACAACTCAATGCTATCAAGTTGAATCAAACCTATGACCTAGGATTACCAAGCCAAGACCCTTTACCACTAGGTTAACACCTTATTGGTTGTTTATTAATTCATTTGTTAATAAATGATCATCAAATTCAGAAAAGAATCATGGATAACGATTTCATTACATGCATAACAATCTAGTTTGAAGACACGATAGCTCACTTCAAGGTGTGCATACCATCACTGTGATTCTAGATCACGTCAACCCATCTTTGACCTTGGGGGTTGATTACATGGCATTTTAGATCTGGATTGGACTAGATTATATTGAACTTTTAGGTCAACTCAATGAACTATGGCCTAAACACATACATAAATCCAACTCAGACAAGTCGGCGACCAACAATGAAACAATCAGTGCAACTTTAGTGAGCTGAAAAGTAGCAGCTTAATCGCAAGCTTTTGAGATGGTCCAATTTCATAATTAACGCTCTCACTGTCATGATATTCACTCAAAAAAATAGCATTTCCCATTCAACTCTATTCACATTGATCTATTTCATCGAGTTCCTGAAGGAAAGGATTCATTTCATATGCATTTGTAAGATAAGTAACAAAGTAAGTATTAAGCCAATCCCAGTTCCCGTGTCAGGAAAATCAGTCATTCAACTTCTATGACTGCTACCACCAATTAAATGACTTACAAGAATCCCTTCCCTTCTATGCAAAGTTCTCTGATACCAAATATTAGTTTCTTAAACGTTGATACAAATGTAGATGTTAGTCCAGTTTTCCACTCCTCCGAAATGGTCTAGTTTTTACAGGCATCTCCTTAACATTCCGATTGTATTGTTGAAAACAAGCTTACACCAAAGAAAAATATTACATTTTTAAGTTCCCAAAATATTTAATAGATAAAAAATAACTGCCAGTTAACAAAAGAAATGCATCACATAGTTCATCATCATTCAAGCCTTGTCCCAACAATGCATTGCATAGATGCAAATGAAAAAAAGAATAAAGAAAACCAAGAAATTAATACTGTCCAATCTTAATAAAGGTGTTAAAATCTTCAAACTGCATCAAACAAATATAGAAAGAACTTTCTCAGAAATGCTATTACTTGGTATATCTCCTTTCAAACCAAAGTCTTGGCTACGTGGGCTTGAGGAAGTCATTGGCAGTGACCAAACATCTGTAGAACTGTCATCTGTAGCACCTGCTTCATGTCCCAGAGGATATTGACTATAGAAATTTTAGATTCAGTATCAAAACTATACGTACCATTTTAAATTGTTTAAAGTAGTTGCTTCTCACAATAAAGAATGGTTAAAGCCTTCACCTATTACTCTAGAAGCAGTGGTTCCTGATGGCAGTCCATGATGAATCCCAGATGAAGGCTGAGTTGACATTTCTTGAGGTAATATAGCTCCTGATTGTTGTCCCAATGAAAACCCGGCTTCTGCTGGCATTGTAGAAGCAGGCATTGCAGCCATGGAATTTAGCATAAAAGCTGGTTCAACGAAAAATCATCTAACATTTTTGCTGAATTATAATCTCCGAAACAGAAAAATCGAATTAAAAAATTGAAATTAACATTAAACGTATAGTTTTATCCGTTTGCAGGAGTTAAAATTAACATTAACAAAATTCATAAACGGGAGAATGGAAAATATTCATCGACAGCGTTTTCTTTACAGTTATAATGTTTCACCAAAATAGTGTGGACAACACCGATTCAAAAAGCAACACGGATAAACTCTGATACAAACCGAAAAAAAAAAAAAGCTCAATGGAAACAAAATTAAAGAAGACAGATGGAGATAGCTAACTTTGACCCTAACTATTATTATTATAAGTACGGCAGACAGCTGCATTGGTCTCTTTCATTAAATGCTCACCTCACTGACATTGAACACAGTTGTGTGCCTAAACATGTAACCAATGGCCACAAAGCTCTCTCTATTCAAATTAATGGTTGTATGGTTCAAAAGGATGCATTCAGAAAAAGGAACGTAAACAATTGTTAGTCAGGTTCAGCTGTCAAAAAATAAACATAAGTTGAGATGTCTATTCTACCAAGACAAAAGTAAGATGCATCTTAAAGTGAACCAGTCAACATATTCTAGGGCTTACAACCGAGTTTGATTGCAAGTAAAATGCAATATCTAGACCATGCAGCTAAAGTAAATCATCCTGGCCATGGAAGACTCAATAATGCATAAATAAACTTCACAACTAACGATAACCTACATGAATGTGATCCTTACACATCAGTTGTTGGAATGTGAAGCCAAATATTTTATTTTACATTTGTTTATTATGTACCCTTGGGTTAAAGGCAATTACATTATTTTATAGCCAACGTCGGAAAATAAGGTTTGATGATACCATTTTCATGTCATGAATCTGTCTCTTAATAATGTCCTTTATGTTACGTTATTCTATGAAGTCTTTGTTAAAGCTGTGGAGCATAGCCAATTGGTAATCTGTTACTGCTCTATGTTTAGATGTCAAAATTAATATGAGACATGTATGTGTCATGTCCCCATTTCCCATACTTGCCATGTTTGTGTTGAGATTTCCCATTATTGGGATGAATGTAATGAAGAGAAATGAATGAATGGGTGTTTCTTCTACATATTAGCTTCAAGCTTGCTTGATCTTGATAATACTTTCTGGAATTAGCTTAACATTAGTTTGCACAATAGGAAGGCTTGGAGTGACTTCTATTTCAGAGAAGCTACAAGAATGGCATAGTTATTAAGAAGAATATTGAAGAAATGATACTTATGCAGAGGAACAGTGATGATACAAATGTGGTAAAGAAAATGGTATAGTTGCAATGCAATGCTGTTGCAGAGTAACACAGTAGAAGTATTTTATTATAAAATTACGCAATGGAACCTGCTGTGAAATAGCACTGTGGAATAACAAACTGATTTAACAGATATACAGAGAAAAATAGGTGTAGATTCAGCAATAAGAGGAACACGAGAAACAGGATAGTAGCAACAACTTACGATCTTCAATTCATCACCAAAACAAAGATTATTGGGCAAGATCTAAGTCTACACAAGTGACCGACATCTCCCGTATGTCTAACCTTCTTAATATACCTAGAATGGGCTTATTAAGGCATGTATAGGGTAACATGGCATACCTGTTTTTATTTTCCATGCCCTATTTAATATAAATAAAATACCCAAGAACCCAAAATCGGGTTTATCACAAAGCTCAACTTTTGCAACACGTTAACCATCAAAAATGGGTTTAGAATAGAATCTCACCTTTAACAACATCTCAATGGTTCAAACTTTAAAAAACAATAGAAGGCCATAAAAATAAATAGATTTGGCTTTCCTAATATTCATGACTCTCCCGCTTAAACCAAACATATACCGCTATGTGCTATCCAATACATCACACACAGAACGGTATTGAAGGACAATACTCAAGCTGGTGCAACATTACCCCTCTTAAAAGGCTTGTCCACTGCAGACAAAACTAGACAAGAGCATGCAAAAGAATTATGGAGTGAAGGGTGCTTTCTAAGAAGCATCTCTGCCCAGCAAACACACAAGGACCAGGCCTCAAACTAATAAACACACAATGCACCATAAAAATAGCAACCATGGACACTATTCCATCAATAGCTGTGCATGTGGTCTCTTCACATGTCAGCAAACAAGAGACACATCGGGCAATAAATCATTATTATCATTAAACACACTCACTGTTAGTTATAGATGGGGAGAATACTCATAACTCAGTTTAACAATATCAAAATCTAAGGGGGCACTCCTCCAAAACGTTAGTTTGTTTGGAGGACCTAGCTTCACTAGAGGCAGCACAGTCATGCTTTGGCTTAAACTTCTCAGAGTCCTAGCATCTTGGTCTCTCATTCTTTTGGTTTTTGCCAGTGTGCAAAGCCTTACCACTGAATGAGGTATTTCTATTGGTTAACCATTGAAATCTTAGGCCAAAGCAACACTCACTACCTCATCAAAATCATGCACAGTATACTGCTATCAAGTTATCACCAAATTATCCCAAGACTAGCAACTGACTGGAAAAACCATTACTTTATCATCCCAGCATCCTCATTCCAAATTCCACTAAGAGACAACTGTGATGAAGCTTTGAAGATAAACTGTCATCGATCATAAGCGTCTAGTTTCAACTTGTGCAATTCATGATGCATAAGGACATGGTTTGTAACTATCTGATACAATAACTCCAACCTTTGCCACAAACATACACAACAGTTTCTTCCCACAGATTTATTGAAAGGAATCATCTAAACCTTCACAAACAATTGCCAGAGCCTTTTCATCCATGATGGGGACAAGTGCAGGCTTTACACTTGATTTCTGCATAAGCAACTCAAGATCCCGCTCATACAACAAACCCTCCACCTCAATTTTCCAAAGCTCATAATTTTGATCATTAATTTTATCTATCAAAATGATGCCCCCTCCATCTTGCACAAATGGCTCCCAATGACATAAACATAAAAGAAAAGAATTTACAGCCCCTACATCTCTGTGATACCTTATAAATACCACCACTTCTAAGAATAATCGATAAAAGCAAATATACAAAAGCCACCACTGCAAGAGACAATCATTGTTGTACAAAGCTACAATTCGCTTGGATGCTCATTGTTGTAAAATAATGTAGTGACATAAATCAATATTTACAACCAAATTGTGTGATGCAATATAATTCACTTAAATGAGACATGAGCTCAGAAGAGATCATGTGCAACAACAACAGAACAATCTCAATGCAACTCATATACAACCAAATCCTTGAAATGTTGTCAATCAAACATCTTATCCTGACTTTCGTAAGTCAAAGCAAATACTCCAGGATATCACAAGATTCTTGCAAAAGGTTGAATGTTTTGCAACTCCTCAATTCTGCAATTCTATGGAATTCAGCAATTATAGAAAAGAAGGAAATTTAATATAAAAGTAGCAACAATTAAATTTCAATTGCTCAATAGAATAGAGATTACAATCCAAGTCCAAGGCTTTCTAACAATAACCCTAGAATCCATGTGGAGACCACAAGGCCTAGATATCAGTTGGACAGAGTTCATTTCAGCCACTCTTTTTTGTACAGTGAATTGAATCTATGACTAGTAGGCTGCAAACCCTGAGAATTAACAATAAGCTGTTGTGATATCTATTCCTTGATACTCTCTCTCCTTGATCTCCAATCAACAAATTTGTAATTGGTTGTTTTTTTGCTGTGTGTAAGTCAATATGATTGATGAGATGTATCTGATTACCTGTCAGTCACTGATATTCAGTTAGAATGATCATTATCCATAACTGTCAGAGTTGACTGATGTAATCTACTGATTGAATGCCTGAACTTATGGGGCAGAAGACTATTTAAAGGAAAGGGACAGAGGTAATAGATGTAGCAAAAAATTCACTTCTCAAGAAGAATAGAATCTGCCTACTTTTCCATAGTTGTTTCCCTTCAAATTGAGGGGTTTTCCCACATAAATCTGTCTCTCATTCCATGTTTGTCAATAAGTGCATGAGTGAATTTATTTTTCAGTTCTGAGTTTTAAGCACATCATAAGCTACACCTCCTTGATTACAAAACATTCCCTTCTACAACATGTTATGAACAAAGTTCAGTTTCACTCATCAATTCTTTGCACTATGCCAATATAGCTTGGTATAACCTGCCAGAATTGAACTTATAAATTTTAGGATGCAAATCCTAAGCCTTACCAATAAGCTAGATTTCAAAAGAACTTGCACAAGACCAACATCTTTGGTACCGCAATAATGGTTTGAACTTGCAACTTATTGGTTGACAGACCAACATAATTAGTAGTTTAAATACTACCACATTAATAAAACATCACTTTTACAATACTTTAACAAATAAAAATTAGTTTATCATAAAACCTCACCATTAACATGTAAAGGGTTCAGATTTTATGAGCATGCCAACAAAAGTGTAGCTCAAGACCAGAAGCTATGAGTTTGCATTGTATCTGGGGCACTGTTATGTTTGTTGTAATACTAGCTAATTTCCACTAAAGTACTGTGTTGCCTGTATTTCTTAAGATACATATGACCTAGTTTCAGTTGTAACAAAATAAATGGCTTTGGCTTCACCACCTTCCAAAATACTACAGGAGAAAATGTGACTTTCCATGAGTAAATAAAATATATAAAGACCTTCTGAAAGGAAATATATATACAATGTGGGTTTAGCAAAACATGTAAAGACCAACACGTTGAGAAATCTAGTGAATGTCTATGCCACGGATGCCACTTAAACCACTCTTAGCAAGCCCAGAATCAACAAAAATTTGGTTCAAGGCCAATAAAACCCAAGTTCAACAAGTAAACTCAGGCAGATAGTGCAAAGTCAACAAAGACTAGCAAGGTAAATGAGTCTGAGTTTTTGGTATCATAAAGGTAATTTAATACATAGCACAAATATCAGGCCCACAGTATGCCTTAGTTACTCTTGAAGTAGCAGTGAATGCACCAAAGTGCTCTTTGGTTGAGGTTCTTCAAAGTTTTCTTACTTCTTGCGAGGAAAGAAATAATTAGAGAATTCACTACACCATAATAGCAAGAAAGTAAAACACCATCAATCACTTAACAAACTACCAATGGCCTAACTGTCTACAATTAAGGCAAAGAGGGGTATAACTTAAGTAGTAATTAATTAACGCTCAACACCCACAGGTTACACCAAATTTTCGAAAACATCCTTATCATTAAGGGTCATTACCTTTTAAAAATAAAACTTTATTTCACCACTTCTAAACTCTTCCCCAACACAGCCATAATTTCTAATTTCCACAATGGCCACTTGCATAATGTCAATTAGATGCAGTGGGCAATGTGATCCAACCTTACCACTTATCTACCTTTACAAGACACAACGAACAACTTCACAGCAGTAATATGATCACTTCCTTACGAAACAAGGTAATATATTGAACCCATGTTCCAACACAAGACATTGCAACAATCAAGATAACAACAATAAAGAATACCTAAGACCCCTAAAATTCAAACCTGCTGTCTCACCTTTGATATATTAGCGTAATATACCAATTTATACATAACATCAAAAAAGAAAACTATACCACAGTATGTTACGTTTGCAATCCACACTTAAGCAGCAATTTTCCTCATTACAATCAATCGTCTTTGATTGTGCAGCCTACTAACCAAGGGTCTCTCTAAGGTAGCAGTCATGCTAGACAATCCATTGGCATGTGAGTTCAAAATTTACGATAGATACTCTATACTAGAAGCCAAGAACAATAACAGGGTAATAAATTTCATCTGATGAACCTATATTACATGTCTGCACTATGTTGTTGATTGATTCCATTTAAACCTTTAACATCTTCCCATGTGAACTCTATGTATCTAGTGCATTTGCACTTGTGCTCTTTGTTCCTATATTGTGAGGGTTAAATTGTAGTCTTCTTTAATGAAATGAATTCAAAGAGTTTATAGTTTCACTCAATCAAAGCTAGATGGGTTCTATGTGAGTTTTGATCTACTTCAAAAATTGGATAGCTTCACCTCATCTCCTATTCAAGTTTCTACATTTTTTTCCATCATCAAGGTCATTTCACAATTCTTATCTTACCAAATAAGGGTATTTTGAGACCCAGATTGCAAAATGTTTTTACTATTAACACATGTTTTCTTTAGAATGAATCCATGTTAACTTCATAAAACGAATTTATAATTCATGTCTCCATGAATGATACTAGTTGGCTTTCTTCATGGAATGATGCAATATTTAGAACATCTAATTTTTGTTGACAACTTAGAAAACATTCTGCTTCTGCTATTGTCTTAAACAACAATCACTTTAAAATCCACTTCAATTAATAAATATCTGTCTCCAAAAAAACCACTCTAATACTGATGCTAAGCAGTTTCATCATAACCAAACTAAACTTCATAGTGTAGGAACACCTGACCTGATTCCCTTGTGCTTTATCCTACGAGTTGTTTTTGCCTGTTTTCAGCTCTGGGAAGATGTCTTGAAAGTCCACGAGATGTCTTGGCTGAGACTGAAGGTTTAATAGGAGACATTTCAGGTTCAAAGGAGACATCTTGGCCAAATTGCCAAGACTCTTGAATGAGATTACAAATCTATGTGTGTTAGATCTGATTGTAGATTGGTCCTTGCTGTGAGGTCAATATTGCAAGATTGTAGAGCCTCAAGCTCTACAATAGTTTGAGTGTGTGAGTGTGTTGGATCTTTGGATTTGTGAATCCATTATATTGAAACCTTCTAATAAAATATTTTTCGATAGCTAGTTTTCTTATTTTCTAGCAAAAAAGTTTTGTCTTTGCATAATATCTGGATTTAGTATTTGAAGGTAATTTAATTGTGAAGTGAACCTACTCCACTTCATCAATTGGAAAACAATAAGACACAAGGGTAATAGCTTCAAGCTTGTTTACGCTAGTTATAAGTTAGTATATAAAATGTCTATCACTCTTTTTTGTTAAACAATCTCCTACAACAAGCAGCATATCTACCTTGAAGACTAATGAAGTCAACACCATATTATCTTTCCGCTGGGTTCAGAATTCACACGCCCAAGATCTACCAAATTTAAAACACTAAAAGTCACCAAACGTGTCATGTGAAATTTGGCTTTTGTCGAAAGACTCTTCAATCAGTGAAAATTGTGGCTTCTTAATGAAGCATTCATTTTCTTTTCAAGCATGACAAAGATTTTTAGTTATTCAAAGCATGTATGGTACTTTCCCATAGATGACCATCTGTTGGACAGTTTCAATTATTTAAGGTAACCCAAAGTGCAGTCCAAATCAAGCACATGGTCTCCCCTTGCCCATCATGGGTCTAAAATGTACTACATGTATGTCAACTAAATTGGTATGAGGCCTCCATACACTTAGCACATGAGAGCTACTAGTGACAGCACAGGGATTTGAACATCAGTCCCTATCGAAGAAGATGAAGGCCTCAACAACTGAGATGTAGGCCAATGGCTAACAAGGAAACTATTTTACCTTTAATTCTATCATTTATGAAGAGGTCAGGTAACTCTTATATGTGATCTCTATAGCACCTTCCATCAATAATAGAAGTTATTTTACCAAATCTATTGTATTTTATATTTAATGTTTAAATATAGGAAAAACTGGGTCTATTCAAAGGTGATTGAAAACTTAATTAAGGTACCCACAGATGTCAAAGGCCAGAGAAACCGTCTGTAGAAAAAAAGGTATAAAATAAACCACTGAAACTTTATTATGAGTAAAACATTAACTTGGTTCGGTGTGCAAGCAAGTATATGTGAAGAAAACCCTTAAATAAGCTGACGGTGGAACAAGCGTGATCTAGACACAGCAAAGCAATTATGTAGCAATTTGCCCAGCTTTATTCCTCATTTTACATGAAAAGGTTCTCATAAAAACCAAATCTGGTTTGGTAACTACCTATCAAGCCAACCTTAGAAGCTTTCTGAGGATAAGGCTGTGATGATTTTCGTTTTGGTCTTGGAGGAGGAACATGCTCTCCGCTACCATTTTTCTGAACTTTCAAAAAGTATTTTTGAGCATGACTGCGAATCTGCAATCAAATACATCAAAAACAATTAGATAACAAAAATATGTCAAAATGCCATTCAAAATACAAAACATAGAACACAGTAATTAGATGTTTCATGCCAGATATCTGATTCTATAATAAATTCACTAATTTTCTAGATAGTCATTGCTTTCCAAAACATTTCTTTTGCTGGCCAGCATTTTCTTTAATTTTCTTTTTCCTTTTCTTTTTTTTTTTCTTTTGTTTCTTTAGGAATCATCAGAGTTAGGTCAGAATTTTCCAAGAATTTAACAATAAATTTAGAAGCATTGATAGTGAGAATGAAAATGTAGATGATTAATATATAAAAATAAAACTGATGTTACTATGTTTGCCAAAAAGACATTGTGGATCTAATACACAAGATTGAGATAATTATTTTAATCTTCAAAAACTTCTTCAATGTAGTCTTCACAATTCAAGGCACCAAATTGACCAACAGAGCATCAATATTAGGAGCTTAACAATTCTTCCTCCTCTTCTTTCTAATTCCAGTCCTCATAGATACAATAAGCCTATCACCTTGGTATGTTGTGCCAACTTATACTGCATCACATTCGTGGAACAGACATGGAACACTGATAATTAATAGGCCAATCGTTAAGTATTTAGCAATTAACCAGATACCTTTTACTTAGTCAGACTCAGATCAACAGCAGTGCTCAATTAGACATTTGTGCATGCTTTAAAATGTCCATAATACAATGACATCAATCTCACAGGTAAGGCATAAATGGATGCTCAAATTTCATAAGATAACAAAAGTGACCTACCCATATTACAATGAAAATCATCCTTCCTAATTTGTTTTTATTTCCAGAAAGCAAAGAAACAAATTGATGATAAAGTACTCATTTCTCAGGTCAGAAGGCTTGGATTTGAGCCTTCGCACAGCCATTAGAAAAAAGGTTACGTTTTTGCTCATCTACCAACCCTCCTGAGAGCCCACTTGGCAGGATGAGCATTGAGCCTCCTGTCGATGACCAATAACCCTATAAGATATATTAAAATTATCATATAAAGGTTTGTATTTGGGATTTTGTTCTTACAATCTGAAGCCATACTAGTTTCAAATCCTCTCTAGATTTATCATTAGTGGTGCTGAATAATAATAAAGATGGAAGAGGTAATTTATATGTTTCATGGGAAAAAGTCGATCATACTTATTATAATTATTATTATTTATTTTAAACAGTCAGATAAATTTTCTTTTAATTATTATAAAAATTAATAGTTTATTATTATTATTATTATGAAAAAATATTATTATTATTATTCTGAGAAAAACACTATTTGTAAAGTGGTTAATGCTATGGAATAATGGATATTAATTTACTTGTTAACTTATTATTATTATTTATTTATTTTTAAAAGTTAATAAGTCAAATATTAGTGGGGATTTAAACAAAACAATCTTATGTAAGTTGTTAAATCATTTTTGATCATGCATGATTTTGGTTACGAGAAGCCACCATCCTTCATTAATCTCTAAACCTTCATCTCTGTTAACATTATTGGGATGTAACTTAATGTTTATGCATTTTCTAATTTCTCTCTAGATAATTTTATATCTTAGCTAAGACTTTGCATTTCTCTAGTTGCCATGTGTGTCTAATTTCATCTGTTATATGATTGTTAACATGTTCAACCAATGGGAATTTCTCAATTCTATTATGTTTAATGTCTCCATCATGTTCTTTCAGTCTAGTAAGAATGCTTCTTCCACTTTTCCAAATATATACTTTCCCACAAGAGCACTCTAGTTGATAAACACCTTTGCAGTTAAGACCCTCTAATCTATCTTTTTTAAGGGGACACCAATCAGTAATTTTATTGATGGGTTGAAATATAGTTTTAATGTACTCTTTTTTAAATAATCTTCCTAGTTTATCAGAAATGCCTATATGCTATAGTAATATTGCAATTGAATCTTTATAATTTTCTTCATTTTTGGTTCTTTATCATCGATATTATCTTTGATAGATTTGTATTTTTACAAAGTTTTATGCAAAAAAATCCCCTAATTAAACTCATTCATTCTTCAACTCAGCATAACTGTTCATCTACACTTAAAAGAACGCCAGAGTTGAAATAACATACACTTACACAATTCATCTTGATATGTTCAGTTAAAATGACCTTGTCTTGTCATCACACAATGCCTTGCAATTGATAAAAGCCTCTCATTATAGATTATTCTATCACATCGATCTTAAGCTGAATTATATTTTTTTGTTTTACATGTCAAGGACGCCTTACAATTCACTAGTTGCTGCAGTAACTTTCTAGCCCATTGATGAATGATTGTGCATCTTCCAAGCCTGACTTTTATATAAATTGCTATTAATTACAAGGGCAGGAATTGCTGGAACTTTTGGTCAATTAACATTGAAAATCAGAGAAAAATAGAGTATATTCAATAAAATGTACTACCTGGATTACAGATTTTGACCCAACAAATGCTTCAATTTTCTTCCAGTCTCGATCAAAACTGCATAAACAAAAGAAGGATAAAGCTTCAATATATTCTTAGAATTTCATTCCAAGAACCAAATAAGTTTGCCACAAAGTTGATTATGAGAACAGGAATCATGATTTAAAAAACATGAATGCTATAACTTATAAATTAAGCTAGAAAAAAATTCAGTAATCTTAAATACATTAGATATTCCAGATACTAATTCATTTTAGTTCAAATGAACCTGTTGTAATGTTTGGCATGACTGTTGAAATTAAAGAAAAAAAATTCAGATGGTTGTAAGTTAAGTGTGCAATCATTAGTTTCTCAATGACTACCTTACAATATAAGTAAACAGGAAACCATGATGGATGGTTTGTGAGTTAGACATATCAGCTCACAAAGAATATAGGCCATGCGCAAGAACATCATTTGAATCATCATACACAGCATCATTGGTGTAGGGACACCTCTTCCACACCCCTTTTCATCCCTATAGGTGGAAGAATGAAGGCTTTGGGCAGCTTGGAAGACGTCTTGGACCTCTGTAGACATCTTGCTTGAGAGCTGAAATGTCACAAGAGACATCTTGGTGACCTAGGAGATGTCTTGCCTAAGAGCTAAGATGTCAAAGGAGATGTCTCCCCAGTAGTGTAGACACCTTGCCCAAGAGAGAACACATCTTCCCAATAGTGTAGACATCTCCCCAAAGACACCTTATGGATAGAGGAGACGTGTTACCCGAACTAAAGACATCTTGCCTGCAAGCTAGAATTGTCAAAGAGATGCCTTGTTCAACTAGGAAAAGCTCCGAGGTGGCTGTTGCAATTTGGACACAGCCGAGAATGTTGAGTCCAAGATTGGAAACAATCAAGGTGGTCATGGGGAAGATTTCTCTAAGGCCTTGGTCTTGTAATTGATAAATATTGATTATGTTTGCATGTTTTGAAACATGAGGGCATGAGAGTTGGACAAGAGATTGTATGAGAGTGGTGTGCATCTCAATGGTCAACCATGTGTGGTGGTATTGGCCATAGCTCTCTATGTTGGATCTTGGTCCTATGTGAGGAAGAGATCTAGTTCAATTGTACCTTGCATTAAGGTCAATCATGTGTGTGGTTATAGAGCCTCCTACTCTACAATATCATTGAGTGTGTGAGTGTTTTGTACTCTATGGATTGGGTTCTATTGTATTTGTAATATTCTTTGAGTTTAATAGAAGATAGCTAGTTTTCTTGTTTTCTAGCAAGTAAATTGTCTCGCATAATATTTGGGTTCAGTGTGTTTTGAAGGGTTAAAGTAAATCAAAGGGACCCTACTCCAAGCATGAAACAACATGGAGTGTGTGGTTATAGAGCCTCCTACTCTACAATATCATTGAGTGTGTGAGTGTTTTGTATTCTATGGATTGGGTTCTATTGTATTTGTAATATTCTTTCAGTTTAATAGAAGATAGCTAGTTTTCTTGTTTTCTAGCAAGTAAATTGTCTTGCATAATATTTGGGTTCAGTGTGTTTTGAAGGGTTAAAGTAAATCAAAGGGACCCTACTCCAAGCATGAAACAACATGGAGTTGAGGAGAAGCTAGAAAACCCCAAAAATATGAATTGACTAGTAGAAGATTTCATGGAGGACCTTAGAGGATGGAAAACAAGATTGAAGAAGGCAAGTAGAGTAAACTCATGAACTGATCTATGAAAAACGCACAAAGACATGAACCAAGAAGCAATCATGAATTCAACTACTGAACTGCAAAAGCAATGTTAGGCCAAGTCTACAAAATGTCTAAGAATAAGACCTAGCTATGGTTACAAAGCAATGTTTATATGAACCAAGTTGTCACATCCTCACTCCCAAATGGAGTCATTTTGTAACAAAGATGATGTCGCTTTGCAACATATAATAAGACTTAAAAGGGCACATCGTAATAATGGGCATGTCTCTTGAGGTGACCTTTGAGGTTTGACCTACAATATTTATACCCAAGAATTAGATGTCATATCAGGATGAAGTTGCAAAGCTAGCAAAGGTGAGTAACAACTACTAGGAGAAGCAGGATAGGAATGTGACTAACCATCCCTTCTGGCCAGGTACAAGTCTAACCATGATGGCAATGTTGAATTGCCTCTAAGGGATAGATGTTGAAGAAAGATAACCCCAAGAAACCCTCAAAGCATGACCCAAATACATTATTTCTACATTAATAAAATTTCATTTTCATTTTCTTCTATGTTTTTCCTGCTGCATTTATTACACATAATGTTAAATGTTAAGTATATTTAACATTTGCATAATATCCAGGAACGAAATGTTACACAAGTGCTACATAAGACTGACCATAGGAAAATCCCTAGATGCATCTTGAAGCAAACTAGAACTCACAATGATGAAGAACTATGATGTAATGTAAGTTGTAGCACAAACCAAAGTTGTAATCCATTGAACCAACTAGTGCATAAAAGTTGCAACAATGGTCCAAATCGGCAGTAGGAGAAGAGAGGAAATCGTAAACTCAAGAAGTCACAATGCATACATCATGAGCTATACTAGTTGTATTCTACATCTAGTAATAATGAAATAAGAATTAGCAATAGTTCACAAATCACAAAATATTCCCACTAAAAGATCCTAGAGGTATAAAGGAGTTCCTGTAGATAAAATACAGTTCATGAAACTCCAAATTCATAAAAGTTAAATAGCTTAAGATGCCTTAATAGGATAGTAGAGCTGCCTGCAACAACGAAGACTCAGCAAAGAAAATTATCTAAATTTCAAGAACTTAGACTCGTAAATGTCTTGATTGCTTCTTAATTGATGACAAGGCTGATAAAAACACAAAATTCTTCAGGACAAATTCATTGGATTTTACATAGCTTCTTTTATGCATTGTTTCAAGCAAAATGACTTCAGTAACCTGGTAAAATGATAACAATTTCCTGCAAATTTGTTTACATCCTTTGCCATTTAATTATTCATGTAATTTCTTCCTGTTCCAATGTTATCATGTTAAAGGTCATACTCTTTTTATCATTTTTAAAGCCACTTCAATGAACAAGGATTCCACATTGACGCTTTTTTTTTCTTATTTGTTTCTCTTCTACTTGTGTATTTTCCTCATCTCAGATTTCAATAAGCATGGAAAGGTTTCTTGAAAGGTTGGTGCTCAAGGACAGGATCATTGCCCAAACCCTCAATGCTCATCCCCCTAGGCAGGGATGAGCAAAAACCTAACCTCTTTAAGTGGCTGCACCCAGACTCAAACCTACAACTTCTGACTTGAGAAACAAGCACCTTACTATCACTTCAAATGATGGTCCCTTTTTTGAACATGGGACTTCTAGCTTGACAAAGCCAAGTCTTAAGGCTTTATCATCATCTGGTCAAGTTCCCAAATAATAAATTTTTTTATTTTTTCCAAACAAGTGACCTGCTATAACAAGTGCATTCAAGCCTAGATTTATTAAAGAGGTGTAAAACAATTCAATAAAACTGCAACTTTAATTTATATAGCAGTTTGGAGAAGAAATTCAATAAAATGATAGCAAATCATCCTCATTCTACCATGATGCCAAGTGCATGCAATCTGAACATAGCTTTAGAAAATAAGGAAAATAGAGGAAATAGCCAATAAAAATACAGTTCAAGGCATCCATGTAAACATTCTCGGGTACATTCATGACATCTCAAAACATTCTCTGAATTTCGATAAACATGAGTGTTAGCTTAGTGGTAAGAGTCTTGATTTGGTAGAGGTCACAGGTTTGATTCCAGTGGGCAACACTGACTTATAAATTTTGTTAAAACAAAAATCTGGAAAAGTAATTCTGAAACTGGTCCAATAGATCAAGCGGTCTCAGTGTAGGTAAATAAAAATTTTAACTTCAGTTTTATAATTTTTTTCATATAACCAAAACATATTAAATAAATCCCAAAACAAGAAGAATACAGTCAAACCTAATGTCGCCAAAAAAAGCAGAATATTAAAAAGTTGAAAACATTCTTGAAACACAGTGTTATTACTCACTCTCAACGGTTGAAAGTGAATGCCCCAAGAAGCATTGTGACTACTAGGCATAGGAAAACATCTCGACCGCATGGAATGAAGTTAGCATAGAAGCCCAAAAACGAAGCACGAAAGCTACTTGAATATATCAAACCCAGAATCATGTAAAATCCAGGGCAAATGGCTCGCAAAGAGAAAATAAAATATTCGTGAAAACTATCCAAAACGCATTAAAGGTCTCGGAATGAACTGAAACAAACTGCCATTTGAATGGAAGTACGAAACTTCTCCCATCAAAAAATACGAGCATAATAAACGAAATGCACCAAGCAAATATGGAACAAACCCAACATGGAAGACCAAAGGAACTAGAAAACAAAAGCACTAAAAGAAAACGGGCAAAAATTAAATAAGTTCTAACGCGTTAAAGTTTTCTAAACTGACGAGAACATTATTAGCATGAAAATGTGTCGAAAAAACGTGCATGTCTAAGTAGAATAAATAGATTATCTTAAACAAACAGACAACAAAGGCAGTAAAAACAAACGAAAGAGAGGTCAGGAAAGTAAATTAATATTTCGAATAAGGAAAAATCATATGGAAGCAATCAAACTGACGTTATAACGTAGTTTCTACGAAGCTATACTGTGCACTGTGAACCTCATCGCAGCATGACGTGGCTTTAAACGATAGCGTTAAAGCTTTCTGGTCACACAAAACGATTCGCAGCGTAGGTTTTACCATACTACGTCGGGATTAAGTTTGAGTGAGGCAATATTGCATTGGACGCTGCAGAGCAATGTTGTAAGTCCATAAACTACGGCAACCGTCAAAGGCTGTGGCTACACACCCCTAGCTCGTTCCGCGAATCGAGCATGAGACTTGTAAATAACTTAATTAACCTTTCAAATTAGCATATCTCGCATTAAGCGAAACAAGTAATTGGAACGTTACGCATTTAACGTATCTTGCATGAAAGGACACGAACAAGCGTAAAGCTCAAAGCCAAAAAAAGAACAAAAGCAATTGAAAGTCAAAAATTTAAACATAGATAGAACGCACTAAAAACAGGAAAAAAACAACATAGGCTAAAAATAGATGAATTCAGGATCAAATTAATAACGTATCTCGCATGAAATGAATTGATTTCTGCAGGCTAAAGCATTCAACTTATGTCGGATAAAATGACACAAGCAATCTCAAAACTAAAAGCCAAAGGAGAACAAAAACTAAAGCTATCCGTTAAAAAAGAAAGTCATAAAGGAGAGGATTAACAGAAAAACTTACAGCTGAAGAGCCTCAAGGAACTTGTCATGCTCTTGCTCGGTCCAACTCTCGCGCGACTTAGTAATAGTATAAGGCTTCCGAACCTTCTTATTCAATCCTGCATCATCCGCCACGGCTGCCGTGCCTGCTCCTCCTCCTCCGCTTTGAAGTGATTGTCCGACTACCATGGTTTGTTCCCTTGCAGCTGAGACAAACCCCACTGTACCATCCTTTGGCTCCAAGAAGCTATAATTCTTGCAACAAAACCTAGGAAATCATATTTAATGCAAAAACAGAAGCAATGGCTATGATTTCTGCTCGAATTGCTTGTAACACGGAAGCTCCACACCTGCAAAATTCAGTTCCGCGGCAAATCGCATGGACGATCCAGAAATGAAAATTAACAAAGCAAGCGCCACTGCTTTTATCGATTATCCATAAATATATATATATATATATATATGGGGGGCCAAGGTTGTTTTTTTACCGCAATTTTATGTACGCGGATCATTACGTGGTGTAGGAGGGCGCTCGTGTCCTCTGGTTCATGGAATCCTGGTTGAATATCCGCCACACGTATGTAGGTTCTGCCACGTCACCACGCCCGACGGATGAGCAGACTGTTAATTAATGATTAAAAGCTTATTTTTTTAATTAAATGTCGATTACCGTTGCTGCCGGCCAGCAACGTTACCCTTTAATCGTCGTATACGCCGTACAGGCTGCTTTTAGAAAGGCAAAACGGAAAAGGCATCTAAAGTTGACCTATTTTGTTCACCCGATACAAGGTTGGGGAAGAAATTCAATTTAAGGACGGGTTCCTTGCTTGAGCTGAGCTGTCTCTCGTCGTGTCCCTAAACTCTCGCTTTTAATTTTTGCTTTTTATTTTTTGTATGGGATATTCTCTAGGGGGTTGAACCAAGACTCTTGATGGGTTAGTGTGCATTGTACTCTTAGAAGATCTATTGCACATCTCTTTCTTTTGTACCTTCAAGTTGGTTTGTGTTCGTGTCATCGTGTTGTGTCAAAACTCAAGAAGGATATATTAGAAGCATTATACAAGAAGATGAAGATGCCATATTAGGATGGTATATCCCCTACAATCATCTTGTGACTTACACCTCACAAGCTACGTGTTTTAACTATATCAATAACCATAGGGGTGTTTTTGAATGAGGACAAGGTCTGATCTTTTTCCTATCTTGGAAGGAAGGTTTTTCAAGATTGGTTGTAAGGATTAAAACTTAAAAGACATCCCCAAAATCATTACGTCTTTCCTTTTTATAGATTTGGAGTTTCTCCTCTTTGTAGTATTCATTTGCTAATTTTTATTTTAAATTTTTTTTTGGAGGTCTAACACCCCTCCTCCCCAACATTAACTGTAGACATAAATATGGGTGTCAAATTCCATGTATATTAAAAATAAAGATTCAAAGTACAAAAGTAGAGGAGTATTGCAGAGAAGAGAAACTCCAAATTAACAAACACGAAAGGCCTAACAGTTTTGAGCATACCTTTTCATATTTACATCCTTACAATCAATCCTAGAAAACCTCCTCTATGGGGTAGGAAATTGGACATTCTATGAAAAGATTAACATTAGGTGGAGGGGGAGGAGGCCCCCACCCTATCAATAAATTAACATTATTAAAGATACCATCTTCATACCTTAACCAATAGCTACAAACTAATTATTAGTAGTTAAAATATATTAAACATGGTGTCCATTGTCCACTATGAAGATTTAGCATGTAATCATTAATAGATAGACTCCCTTGACATTTCTTATTATGAAGAACCATATTGATGAGACGCGATATCGCATGCACCGCAATATCACGTACGCGATATTGCAGTCGTCCCCTACGATATCGCGTGCACAATATCGCGGTCCGTCGCCAAATCTATAAATAAGAGGCGACACTCCCCTCATTGATCATCCTGGTCTAGAAGTAGGGAAACTCTGGCAATTTGATCACTCCAGAGATAGATTATTTTCCATGTGTCCGTAGTAGGAGTCCTAGAGTGAACGGATCTTTATTCGAGCAACTTTGTACCTAAACGCAAGTTGTGTACAACAATAAAGACAAACTTGATTGGATAAACCTTGCAGTGCATGGAATAGGATTTTATTTAATGTTATTTATTGCTTTCCTAGAATGCGGTACGAGTACGACTTGATTACGAGCATCTAAGGATGTGTACAGTTAGTCAAGGAATCGACTGCTTGTCGCATGCGGTATGAGTACAACTTGATTACGAGCATTTCGTGTGACTACTTGGTAACCCAGTGGCGTATCCAGGATCTACGCTTGGTAATCCCAGTGGTAGTCGTGCATGACAGATGTGTACGGTTAGTCAAGGAATCGGCTGCTCATCTCACGTAGGCTAGTTAGGTTCTCTCAACCCTTTCCTCCTAGTTAAGTGCCTCAGTACGACCACTTCGAGCACGTGCGTTACGTGTGGTGATCCCAATAATGATTAGCGTTTGGTAGCCACAGTTGCATAGTTCAAGGTGTGTACGGTAAGTGGGAACGGATGCTGACGCTAGTTAATTTAGACTTAGGTCCTTAGTTAGAGTTAGTTAGTTTCTCAACCCTTCACCTCCTAACATAGGAGATAAAACCAGAAAAGACCAAAAAAATCATATACCGCAGACTTACTTAACCATACACCGTGACAACAACAAGTAAGTCTGGGAAGACAACGAATGATTAACCCCAAGTGTTCCATGGGGCGTTTAGGCATTTAGTCTACGGAGTTCGACCGGATCATGCGTGCTACGCTCGTTTCGTATGGTTGAGTGTACGGGTACCTCGCCACTCATCATTGGCGCCATTACCAGGGACTAAGTGTTTGTGCGCTGAATAGAACATAAGGGATATCACTCACATCGTTGTGAGCCTTAACGAACCTTTAGGTTAATCAAGAAAAAAATTATATAACAGTAAATCAGCACACCAATAAAAATGCCTTCTTCTCATAAGAGCAACTCACCACCTAAGGACCACACACGAGACAGTCAGCAAGATAAAAAACATAACCAAAATCAGCCAAGTCCTAAACAATACAAGATGACATATACTCCTCCTGATGAGTATATTCCTAACTTTACTTTTGTTCTCCATCAGGATGAACAACTGCAATGGAGAGATTTGTAAGGTAACATTGTGTTACCCCCAAATCGATCAATCTCTCGCACGCTTTTCTGTGCCTTGGTACAGATTGGCATGCAAGAGCATTTCGCGGAATACGTTGCAGAAGATTTTGACATGAGGGATTATTATCCCATAGATGCCCAACATATGAGAGACTTAAGGCAGGATAGCCAACATACATTGTCGAAGGGCAAAGCCCCACACGTCCTTAGTGAAATAGGAGACGAGGAACCCTTTATCATGGGTTCTTTAGCAAAGGATGTTCCCCCTCCTAACGATGGTGAGGAGGTTGAGTATCAGAACCTATGATCAACGATACATATCCCTGGTTCTGATGCCCGTGAACACCAGCTGTTCACAGAGGGAACAACCACTCATGCTAAGGACGAGCACTTTGGTCTTCACCATGATCAAGGTCGTAGCAGCTGAAGAGAAGGCAAGAAACATCGTCATGGTGATGGTTCCCCTTCTTCTTCCCCTTCTTCTTCACATCACTCATCCTCTCCTTCCACATCTGGGCGCAGCCACCATGAACACAAAGGTGAGGATAAAAGTAAAAAGGATGAAAGACCTCGACGTGAAAGTCAAGAGAGAGGACAAGGGCAAGGATGTAGGGAGAGTAGGGAACAACGTAGACATCATAGGCGTCATGAAAGAGACAATCATGACAAACCCCTACTCACAACCCAAAGAATGCTTGACATAACGGAGGCAGTTAGGATTCCCACAAGGCATTTAAAGGATAGCAGGATCAAACGATTAGACATGAACAACATCCCACAGTTTGAAGGGGGATACAATGCTGATCCGCAAAATCATTTACAGGCATTCCACGATGCCTGTGCCTTGCAGAATATAGAAAATGAATGGCAAAAACTTAAGTTGTTCCCAAGGACACTCACCAAAGAAGTAGAGAGTTGGTACCCATCCTTAGAACTGGAAACCATCAGAAGGTGGAGTAAGATGCTAGAACTATTTAACAAAAAGTATCAAACGTACTCCAGAGTGTCCAATTTGCATAAGCAGATCCAAGGCTGGAAGCAAGGTACACACGAACCCTTGAATGCTGTCATGGCCCGCTATTACACATTGTTACATTGTTGCCCAGGCCATGGGTATGCTCAGCAGGATCAACTTCACCACATCGTGGATGGGCTAAGGAATGAAACTAGAAGAACCCTTGGGATTTACGCCCAAGGGAGACT
>MNCI01031112.1:257624-289667 GCA_015680685.1 Gnetum montanum
GCTAGGCTAGAACGTGTGATAAGTACGACTTAGTTACGAGCATCCACGGGTGTGTACGACTAGCTAAGGAATCAGCTGCTTATCACACTTAAGCTAAATAGGTGCCTCAATACGACCACTTAGAGCACTTGCGTTACGTGTGGTGATCCCAGTGACGATTAGCGTTTGGTAAGCCACAGTTGCATAGTTCAGGGTGTGTTTGGTAAGTGGGAACGGATGCTGACACTAGTTAATTTAGACTTAGGACATTAGTTAGAGTTAGCTTAGTTTCTCAACCCTTTCCTCTGATAGCATAGAAGATAAACTGAAAAATACCAAAAAATCACATACCTCAGACTTGCTTAACCATACATCGTGACACTTACAAGCAAGCCTGGGAAGACAACGAATGATTAACCCCAAGTGTTTCTTGTGGTGTTAAGGCATTTAGTTTGCGGAGTTCGACCGAATCACGCGTACACGCTCGTATTCGTATGGTTGAGTGTAGGGGTACCTCGCCACTCATCACTTGCCATTTCGATGTTACCCAATTATCGAAAGCTGAGATAATGAAAATAAGAAGTCTTTGCATGGTGTGGTTCTCACGCATAAAAACACAGAACACAAAAAAAAAACAAGTGAGAATTCAAAGCACACCCCTTAGATGAATAAACTTGGGCTACAAGCACTGGTTATGGAACCCAAAAGTGTTCCCTCTAACTAGGGCCCTTCTCGCTTCCCATTCTCTCCTTTGTTCTGTCAGAATGGTGGTGGCTCTTGGAGTGTGCATTCTTATTGCCCAAGTAAATGGTTTAACCAAATGCGTTGATGCGAAGTCACTGGATGTGGTTGGTTTGAGGTTGGAGTTGGAATGAGATTTACCAAGTCACATTAATCATCAAACACACAAGGGACTGTACACCACCTTGTTCTTGGGATTCCATTCCATTTCTCTTCTCTCCATCATTCTCTCCATTATTCACCTTATTGCCAGTTGTATCATTAGTGTATATATTTTGGTCGATGCATTGTTTTCTTTTTGGTAAATTCTTGTGGTTAAGACTTTAACTCTTGTTCCAAATGACATTCCCAGGGACTACGGACTCTTTGAATGTGGGTTTATCAGGGCATTAAGGGCATGAACCTGCTTTGGGGAGGACCCACTAACATTCCTATTTGGAGCCTTAGTTCAATTCTTTCCTTTAACATTTTGCAATTAATTTTATTTCTGTTCATTTCAATCTTGACATCCACTTCATCGATGCCATCGTTGTCCCTTTTTATCTATCTTTCTTACTCCTTTTCTTTCTCCATTTTAATGCTATTGGAGGTTCGCGATTAGTCATGGGGTTACGAGGCCTGATTTTTTCGATTTTCTCCTAGCCTCGAAATTTTTTGATTTTCTTCCTAACCCCTACACCTTCGGTAGTCATCAGTAACATATTCCTAGATCCATATCAGCCATACCACAACCTAGCCAATGAGTTTACACCAAAGCAAGGTATCAATTACATGATGATTCAATTACCCTTGCTAATATATGATTGTGTTGTGTGTGCAAATGGTCGAACTCCGCAGACTCATATGCTATGCTCATTTCGTATGGTTGAGTGTAGGGGTACCTCGCCACTCATCACATATGAATCAACAATAGTGTGACATTAAGAACACATATTTGTCTTCTCTTAGTCAGTAAAGAATTCTTTGAAATTTATTTGACTGGAATCTTCCTTAAAGGTACATTTTGTTGAACAATAGTAAAAGAAAAAGATGGGCTAATTATTGAAACATTAGCAAAAGAAATTGACGGGTCACAGATTGGCCACATCGATGAGGCCTCTTCGACTAGGCCCCATCAATGAAGAGTCTATTCTTACCTATAAATACGTACCAACCCACCATGTTTAGGCATCATTCTATCATAGTTGTAGCAAAGCTCTTGTAATTATTCCATTCAAAAGTTAGAATATTTTCCCAAGTGCCCGCAGCAGGAGTCATTGAGTGTATGGATCTTTATTCGAGCACTGTTGTACTTGAGCATGACAATATGTGCAACAATAAAGACAAGCTTCTTAATAAACCTTGCAGCATTCTAGGTAGCTTAAATATTTTATTCATGCATTTAATGCTTTCAATCATTTATTCAATGTTCCTCAATAATTAAGCTAATTAAGTAATTAAGCACGATAAGCTAAATAACGATTAAGTAAACACATAAGTACGACTACTTTGAGCATGTGTATGACGTTTGGTAATCCCATCAATGCTTAACACTTGGTAATCGAGAAACATTATATGTGTTCAGGATGTGTACGACAAGTGGAACTAAATACTTATGTTAGGACTAGTTACACAATAGTTATTCAATTAGATTAAAGTAGACATTAAATTACTTTATTCCTTATCCTATTTATTTCAAGTACCAAAACCATAAAACATAAAATGATAAAAATCATGTGCCTTAATTATAGTTAAACCATACCCTTGAGCTTCACAAGTGTAATTGGTAAGACAACGAATGTTCTCAACACCTAGTTCACTTCCTAGAAAACTAGTGCACCAGAAAACTATAGAGTCCACGAAATTTGACCAGATCATTCGTGACCACTTTGTGACTTGTATGGTTGGGTGTAGGGGTACGCTTCACCACTCATCATTAGCACCATTCTCGAGGACTCTTTTTGTTTGAAACATGTGCTATCTAGGATTAGCGAACATCATTAACATCATTGGACAAACCCTAAGGTCAACATCGATCAACATGTAATATAATCATATAAGCACACTAATATTCTATTAGTGTGACAATGTTAAACTGCTAGTCCCATAAGAGTGCAAGGTGGTATACACTTATCCAGATGAGTATGTGCTTGATTTCACCTTCATCCTACATTAGGATGAACAACTGCGATGGTGTGACCTGGAAGGTAACATTGTAATGCCTCCTGATCGATTTGTGCCTATGATGCTGTTGCAAACTCTTATGAAGTTAGGCATCCATGATCTTCAAGAGGAGTACGTTGTGCATGATTACAACTACTAGGACTACCATCCCACTAAAACACAATGTATGAGAGATCGACACCAAGAGAAGCAACATGAGTTTGCAAAGGAGAAATAGTTCACCAATATTTTGTACATGCTGAACCAAAACAATAATGAGGACCCTCTCTCTAGGGGCTCTCAACATGAAAATTCTCCACCCCTTGTTACTGGTGATGGGGATGTGAACCTAAATCTACATTCCACTATCAACAATATAGGTTTACGAAAAGATGGTAGTCGAGGCAGGGGCTCGAACAAGTGTCAAGATGATAAGAAACCTGATGAACATGGTTGTGACCACTAAAGGGGAGTTGGCAAATATCATGGTGGTGGCAGTCCTCTTCCCTCTTCGCTCTCTTCATCTGCATCTTCTTCTTCCTCTTCTTCTAGTTCTAAAAAATGCTATAGAAGAAACAATCATGATGGAGGTGAACAACAAGACAATAATACTAATTTCCTTGCCCACAATAATCAAAGGGGTAACAAAGGACATCATTGGCAACAATGAAATAATGATGATGATAAGCCTTTACTAGCAACTTAGCATGCTTAACATTGCAAAGGCAGTCAAGATTCCAACTAGGCATGTGAAAGATAGTCAAATCAAGTTCTTAGACATGAATAATGTCCCAAGATTTAAAGGGGATATAACTTTGATCCATAGACACATCTACAAGCCTTTCATGATGCCTATGCCTTACAAAACATAGAAAATAATTGGCAGAAATTAAAGCTATTTCCCATGACACTCATCAAAAAAGCAAAATGGTGGTATCGATCCTTGAAGCTAAAATCTATTTGTAGATAGAGTATCATGCTAGAACTATTTAATGACAAATACTAGACATACTCTAGAGTATCTAATCTGAGAAGGAAAATCCAAGGTTGGAAATAGGGAACACATGAACCCTTGGATGTTGCCATGGGTAGATATTATTCTCTCTTACATCAATGCCTTGGTCATGGTTATTCTCAAAGGGAACAACTCTGCCACATCATAGATGGGCTTAAAGTAGAAACCAGAAGAACTCTTGGGGTTTATGCCCAAGGGAGACTATCTGAACTAAGAGCTCATTAGATACAAAGGTTGATAGAGTAGGTAGAAAAATAAGAATGTGAGTTGTGAAAAAGGAAAGTGCAAAAAAATATCATAGGGACTCTTCTATCAGGAAAAGTGAGGTCCAATTCTGTGATCATTTGTCATGCCTTCTAGTTGAGTGATTCAAATAATCGATCCAAGAAACGACCATTTTTCGAACCCAATAGTCCTCCCAAACCCTCACAACCTAATGTGGCTAGTCAACCTATATCTCCAGCACCCTCATCCTCTATAACAAACACATTCAAGAGCCCTTCAAACTAGATGCTGCCTCATATTTGCACTATGATGCTAACTCATGTTGTCTCCGATTGGATTAAGGTTGGCAACCTTCCCATGAAAAGGTCTAACCCAAGAAGTCCTCTTATTTATTTGTAGATCATTGGATAAGAGCCATGCAAAGCTCTTCTTGATTTTGGTTCCAATTTCAATCTCATCTCCTATGATATGTACAAGGCTTGGAACCTACCACCTCTCAAGAAGAGTAAGATCCATTTGGAATTGGCAAACCAGTCAATCATTGTTCCTTTGGGGTTAGTGGAGGATGTTGTGACTACAGCTTGTGGATGGTCCTATCCTATTGATTTTCTGGTGATCAAGGTAGAAAACTGCAAAGGTGACTTCTCCATCATTATGGGACATGCATGGTTGAGAACTATTGATGCACGAATGGTCATCAAGGACCTCTCCTTAGAAATCTCCAAGGAAAATGAATTTGGATGGCTTGAGAAGAAGCAAGTTCCATGCATTATGTATAGTGATAATGGGTGCAATTACATGCAGAAAATCTAGTCCATTAATAGTACATTCATCAATGCATGCAATCAGTGTGCACACGAAATAGATATCCAAAGGTGCCTATATGTAGCAACCACAAAATAGGAGGGCACATAGTGATTAATAACTAACTCTAATAGTAGCACTTTATGCATGGAACCTACTGAGAGCTTGACATGTGCTTATGTTAATGGCATGGATAAACTTGAGCATGTTCATCACCAACTCTTTGATGATAAAGATGATGATACCTATTGAGAGTTGGAAATCCCTGATAATTTCAAGCAAGATCCCCTAGAGTTAAAAACTCTACTAGCCAACATGGAGTATGTATTTTTTAAAAATGGTAAGCTGGTTATAATTAATGCAAATCTTGCTCTTGAACAAAAAATACAAGCTATTGGAGGTGGTCAACAAATGGCCAACAACCTTTGCTTGGTCATATCTTGAGTTGACTAGAATTGATCCATGGATATGCCAGTATCATATTTACATTGACCCAGCCATGAAGCCAAGAAGGTAGCCGAAGTGGTAGCTGAATGCCAAGTTGAAGTAGATTATCAAAGAGGAAATAGAACAACTCCTCAAGGTGGGGTTCATCTGTCCCATCATGGATAGTAAGTGGGTTAGCCCACTTGTAGTTGTGCCAAAAAAAGGTGGTAAGTGGTGGGTCTGCATCGACTTTAGGCTATTGAATATGGAAACATTTAAAGATCATTTTCCATTTCCATTTATGGACCAAATGTTGGACACTATATCTAGGCATTGTTATTATAGCTTTTTGGATGGTTACAGTGGCTATAACCAAATCTAGATTGTGCTAGAGGATCAAGCCAAAACAACATTCACGAATTCTTGGAGGACTTTTGCATATTGCAAGATGTTGTTTGGTCTATGTAATGCCCCTGCAACATTCCAACGCTTGGTCTGTAGTATTTTTCAATAGTAGATTGGTAGTGGGATAAAAGTCTTTATGGATGACTTCTCTACCTATGGGGCTACATTTGAGCAAGCCCTAGACTGCCTTGAGCAAGTATTGAAAAGATGTGTTGAAAAAAACCTTAGGCTTAATTGGTAGACAAGCCATTTAATGGTCTAGGAAGGCCTAGTATCAGGGCACAAAATTACTTCAGTAGGGATTGAGGTAGACCTGAAAAAATAAAGATCATCTAAGGAATCACATGTCAACCAGAGATAATCAAAGACATTTGATCATTCTTTGGAAACACTGGATACTATTGGAGGTTCATAGAAAAGTTCTCTAAGATCATAAAGCCATTAGTTGAGCTTACAAAGAAAGATGCTCCATTCATCTAGACTAAAGCGTATGAACATGCATTCCAACAGCTAAAGGAAAAGCTCATAGAAACTCCAATTCTATGGGCACTAGATTGGTCCAGACCATTTCACATATTGACTAATGCATCTAATTATGCCTTGGGAGTCATGCTTATGCACTTAGATGATAAGAAACATCCATATTACATCCATTTCACGAGCTGAAGCATTATGGGTGCACAGTTGAATTGCACCACACTTGAGAAAGAACTAATGGCAGTGATATATGCTCTCAAAAAGTTCAAGCACTATGTTCTTGGCTATAAAGTGTTTGTAAACATAGATCATAGTGCCATCCACTTCCTAATGAACAACTCAACGGGGCGCCCCCATATCATACGGTGGCTCGTGATCTTGTAGGAATTAGATCTCACAATGATAGCTGAAAACATGGTTCTTAACCACCTCTCTCGGTTAAGATGGAATAACAAGGAGAAGGAGAGCTTGCTCTTTAATCAATTTCCAAAAGAACTGCTCTTTATAGGAGTAATAAGTGACCAAGTGCCCATTAAATCAAAATGGTATGATGACATTCTCACCTACCTTCTCACTCAGGAGATGCCACAAGATCTGGACTTTAGGAAAAAATAACAATTTCTTCATTGGGCTAACTACTTCATGGAAATCAACGAACACCTTTACAAGGTGTGTGTCGATGGCCTGGTTCGTTGGTATGTCCTTGATGTAGAGAAATTATGCATTCTCCAGGATGCTCATGAAGGTCCCTATGGAGGCCATTATGTTGGAAGATGCATGGCCATAAAAATCCTGATGGTAGGATACTATTGGCCTACAATCTTGAGGGACACCCATCAATTTATTTGATCTTGTGAGCATTATCAACAAGATGGTGGGATGACTACTCAAATGGAGGGTCTTTAACAGTGGGTTCAACCATTGGAGCCCTTCAGCATATGGGGCATTGACTTCATGGGTTCCATCACATCCATGTTCAATGGAAAGGCATACATCATTATAGCAATTGACTACTACATCAAATGGGCAAAAGTAGTAGCTGTCACCAACTGTACATCATCCACTACTACTCAATCTGTAAAACAAAATGTTGTAAACAAGTTTGGGGTGCCACGTGCACTAATTTCTAATAATGGAACTCATTTTACAAGTGCAACTTTTCAAAAACTCATGCAACACTTAGGGGTTGAACATAAATTAACACCCTATCACCCCCAAGCCAATGGTCAAGCAAAGGTAACTAATACGGAAATTACAAATATTTTAACAAGAACTATTAGCAAATATAGGAGAGACTAGAGCACAAAACTTCACGATGCCCTTTGGGCCTACTGCTCCATGTGGAAACTCCCCATAGGCTACTGTCCCTATGAGCTAGTGTATAGAAAACTTCCAAAACTTCTAATCCAACCTAAGCTCTGTACACTTTCAATAGCCTATGACTTCAGCCTACCATAAAGAGAAAGATTGATCAACCTAAATGTGCTAGATGAAAACTGATTGGTGGCCCTATCTTCGAATGAAGTGCACAAGGCATTCAACAAGAAACATCATGACCTTAGAATATGGAAAGGGAAATTTCAATTGAGAGATAAAGTTCTCTACTAGAATCCTACACATGTATCCTAGAAAAAAAAAGTTCCAAACATTGAGGGAGGGATCTTATATAATTGATGAAACCTTTTCCTCTAGGGCCATGATAATCTACAAACCTGAGAGCCCACATAGAAAGCAATTGGTCAACATCCAACAAGTGAAACCCTTCCTAGAGCCAAGACAAGCTAGTACAACTACTACCTCATCTGATGGACAACCATGCTCTATATTCCACATCTCCTCCTTTCAACTCAGTCATGGGGGAGATGGCCATTCGTGCTAACCATACACATGGCTCCTCAGTGTTTCACTTTTTGTTTTACACATTCTTGTTTTACACTTTATTAATTTTTACCTCTCTTTGGTTTTTCATTCTATTGATTTTCTCGATTTTTTATTTTACAACATTGTTAATATGCTTCATCTTTCTTGAATATTTTACACTTTCTTATATATTTTACTTTATTTTTATATGAATTTTCATTATTTTTGCTAATAAAAAGTGCTTTATTACCGTAGAACACAATGCCAATCTTGTTGTTTACTAATGGTGGTTTGTGCTTAATATTTTGATTGCTAATGTTTAGTTTCTATTTTTGAATTTTAATGTTTGATGACTAAGACATGGTTTATTTTTCATGGAACAAGCAGTGAGTCCATGACATCCACCCATTCACGAACTCTATGGTTTTCCTTGTTTTGGAAGTTTGAGATCCCTTTTCATTACACAAACTTTTAATTAATTTGTGATTTTAGTAGTTTCTAGAATTGGGAAGGATTCAAAGGTTTGCACAGGGTGTGACTTCAAGGGGACTTAATACTCTTTGTGCTCTTCTACTTACTTGAGTGCTTAAGTGTTTTCATTAACTTCTCATCATTCTATGTCAACCAAGAATAGGAAGTTAGATAAAGTCTTTGCATGGTGTGGTTCCCATTTCAAAAAAAGAGAAAAGAGAAAAGAAAAACATCATGAGAATTCAAAGCACATCCCTTAGAAAACTCAAACAGGCTATAAGCACTCATTATGGGACTAGAAAGACATGTTACCCATGCTTGAACGTCCCCTCTAACTAAGGCCCTCTCTTACTTTTTACTTTTCTTTTCTTCTCTTTATGGAATGGTGGTCATTTTTTGGAAGCACTCTTATGTCTTGAGGGGGTGGATTGGTCTTGGAGTGATGATGTAAATTCACTGAAAGTGGTTGGTTTTGATCTAGACTAAGGATGGATATTCTCAGGTCATTTTAAACACAAACTCCACAAGGGACCTCTTATGACCTCAATTTGGGATTCCATCCCACCTTCTTGGTCATCCATTTATGCTACTCATAACTCATGCCACTACTGGTTTCCATGTTATGCTTGATGTCTTTGTTTGATGTGTTGGAATGCTTGGATAGATTCTTTCTGGTTGGTCCTTAACTTTTCATAACCATTAATCGACCGTGGGGTCCATGGACTCCTTAGGTTATACAAGAGTAAAAAGAGCATGTGCCTACTATGGAAAGGACCCACTTGCATATCTCTTAGTTTGGATAGTTAAGCCCCCCTACCTTAGACATTATCACAATCATATCTTTTGCATGCCCCATTGTTCATCCATCTCTATACTCCTTAAACTTTCATGAACTTCATTCTCCAATCATTTTTTCAAATTTTCTCAATTTTCTGAATTTTTTAAACTCCAACACCCTCTTTGACTATTTTCATCATATTTGTGGCTTTTTAAGCCTCAATTTAACTCCAATTTCACTCAAAAACTCCTTGTATGTTCAAAGCTTGAACAAAGTTAATGATGATCAATAGTTGCATTGACTAGGCTTAGTCGATGCAGCCAACCTCATCAACGGGGCCTCTTCGACTAGGCCCTGTCAACGTAACACAAAAAAGTCTATAAATACTACCAAGCACTCTGAAATTTTTTATCATTTTCTTCTCAACAAGAGAGGAGTTTTTACCATTTTTTAGAGCCCCAAACCTTCCAAAGCCCATAACTTCCCAACTATTTATCCAAATCACTCCCTTCTTCGATCTTGCAGCTACCAGAGGTAAGCTCTTAGTCGTGGGGGTTGCAAAACCTAAGGTTTTTAACAAAAAAATTTTGTCCCTCAAAGGGTTAATGAATAAAAACAAAATTAAACCATCAATTTTTGAGAGTTTACACCTTTTAACAACCTCTAGAATGACTATAATCATTTATTAACATCAAAACACAAATAAAATAATAATTAAAATTGATCAAAGTAGCCATAATCATAATTTAGTGAGCTGTAACATTGCTAACAAGATATGGTATCCTAATTGTTTTATGTTACACAATAATTGCTAAACCATGGTCATGTTGTGATTACAAATGGCACTAAGACCAAAATGACCGTAGGAAGGAGGGCCCTCTCAACCAAGGGAGAAATGACCCAGAATTGGAAGGGGTTAATAAGAACAAGCCCAAGAATAGGTAGAAGAAGCCCATGCAATGGGACCTCTTCGAGAGGAGCCCAAATTGGAATCTATTCGATAGATTCCCGAGGAAGAGGCTAGAATAGAACAATCGCAATGAGGAAAGGCACTAGGAACCATATTGAGACTTGAAGTCACACTAACACAAGCCTACCTCGACATAATCAGGCCCCGTGATGTCCAACACTCAGTTCTCCAAGAACTAAAATTTGGATCATTTCTTGAACATGCTCCAGTAGAGGTAAAGACTCAATTGCAAACTTCTTCCATGTGGCTAATTATCACTTTTAGTGGGGAGTGGTACATGGGAGAGATGTACCTATTTTGGAAAAATAGATGGGTAGGTTCCATTGTGAAAATCAAGGACATTTAGGTGTCCTACTTAGCTAAAGCCATCGTGCAGGCTCTTGGGTTGCCTTATTCTAGAACACAACTAGCAGAGCTGTCTACATAAGTTGATTTGAAGGCTAAAAAGGAGTTGACCCAGCAGTGTTATATGATTGACCATAAGGAGTTTAGTGTGCTCACATTGGTGAAGTGCATATACTTCAAGATAGCAACCTATTACCTCAATCTGATGGTGAAGCCTAGTAAAGTGACTACCTTCTCCACCCAAGCATACACCATTCTAAGTGGGAGATTTCTACCAAACCTTCCAAAATTAATCTATTTAGAGATAGAAAAAGTGTTTCAAAGAAAATGAATGTAGAAGGAAAACTCTACCTTTTCCATGCCTTATCCAAAAACTTTGCAAAAGGGTAGGGATAATCTGCTACATCAATGACATGATCACACATACTCCCATTGCCTCTTGGTCTGAAATTATGAAGGACAAGCTACCTGCCATGTCCAAGGAAGAAGAGTAGTAGCTGCCACCTCCGCCACCCACTTAAGAAACAATGCTAAAGGCCCATGTAGCCATTGAACGCTTGCATGAAATTGGAGAATAGCTCTTATGTGAGCAGGAGTAGTGAGTAGGAATGAGTGGTGGAGATCCATTTGTATATTGACTTGTAATGAGTCACCTTAATGAGGTGGCTTGAACAATTAGTCAAATGGTGGGAGGTGGCCTAATAGTCTCAGCCCAACAAATGTAGTTGTCCACAAGATTGAATCCCAGTGCTTGAGAGTTGACAGTATCTCTATCTCAACACCATTTATTCCCAGGAACATTTGGAAATGCTACCTCCTTTTTTGGTGTGCTTGGAGGAGGGTGAAAGGGCAACCGTACTGATGATGCAACACTAAGGGCAGGAGACGGTTGTAGAAGCAGTTCCTAACTGAATCATAGACACACTTAAGGCACTTACGACATTTGTACTAGATGTATTTGTGCTTTGAGATGTGCAAACATCCATAGAAGTTGTGAGTGAAAGATTGAGTGTAGCCCAACACAAAGAGTTATTAAACTGATTGGTGGGGACTAGGTAATCGATTCTAGACATCTTTAATTTTCTAGACAACATTATTGCAACTCAATTGGAGTTACTCGAGGAAAAGGGGAAATGTATCATCTTGAAAGGGTAACTTGAAGCAGCTCAAGCACAAAACCAACACTTGGCCATAGAGGTTGCTGAATTACATTCTCACTTTGTTGACCCTACACTCCTCAACTCTAAAATAACTATAGATGAAGCTTTTTAGTAGCTTAAAGAATGATTAAAACATGTTGAGGAGGGAATGGTAACGTCTATTTTTAACTAATCTATAGTCGAAGCAAAGACTTACTCAGTTCAAAAGGACTTGGTTTAGATATGCTAAGAAAATGAAATATTGACCGTGAAAAATCATTACTTGTGAAACATTGATGCATAAAAACAATAGATGTAAGAATTTATCCATCAATAGCAAGAGCAACTAGCTAGAGCAAACATAGAGTTGCGGAAATTAGTAGTAGAGAATCACAATCTATCTATGGAGAAAGTTTGTGCCTTATGCTAAAAATTTACCATTGAAATTATTGCCTAGAAAAATGAGGCTATGAAATTTGAGAGAGTTAAGAATCACTATAGAGACCTGTTGGCTTGTAGAAAGAAGTGAATAAGAAACATATCCAAGTGGCTAAGGTAAAAGTAAATGAGGCCTTCCAGTAACTCCAACAAAGAAGAGAGGTGTGGTAGCCCATCATTGATGGGATAGATGCTTATAACAAAGCAAAGATCTGCCTGAAGGAGTTGCAAATTGAAGAAATGATAGAATATATGGAACTAGCCAATCTCCAATACACAAATCTTGCAATGTTGATTGTTAGACGACTGTGGTTAGAACTTGAAAAGTAGATGGCTAGCTTGTATTTACTATATGAGGCTGAGTTCAAGCATAATAAGGACACTAGGGAAAATCTTAAGATGACAAACACTAAACTTGAAGTTCTCAGGGCACGATTTACTAATCAACGATCAACTGCTAAGAACTTAACTAGGAAACTGAATGATTACCAAGAGCTGCAAAATGCAATCAGGGCATTCGAGATTGAGCACAAACAATTCACTACCTAGTTCATTAATGCTAAGGAGCTATTCCCAGCAATTCCTTGTCCTTGGGATGTGTCCATTTCCATCCACCTTAGTGAAGCTACATGGATTGTGCATGATCCTAGGAGTAAGGGGAAAAACATGAAAGCATTGCTAGATGCTTTCTGTTTGCTACCTAAAGTTGCAGCAGCAGTTGGACAACCACAACAACTTCAAGCACTGCATGTGCCTGAAGCTGGAGAAGGTCCGTAGAGCCTCAAGATCCTCCACTACCTAGAACCATATGATCTTTTCAATTATCTTCATGCCATCAGAAGATGTGTTGTCTGATCTTTGCTTGGTGTTCAATTTTGTGTTGTGAACACCATAATTTGTAATTTTATTTATCCGTAGACTTGGGAACTTAGTTTTATCATGTAGTTTTATTGAGTTAGGTGCTAGTCAATAATTCCAGACCTTTCCAATTTTGTAAATAACTCAAGGATAAATTTTCATTCAATTGTGGGAGTATGATGGGTTGTGAATTGGCCACATCGATGAGGGCTCATCGACTAGTCCTCATTAACGTAGGGTCTGTTCTTGCCTATAAATACGTGCTAACCTATTATGTTTAGACATAATTCTATCATAGTTGTAGCGAAGCTCTTGTAGTTTTTCCATTTGAAATTTAGAATATTTTCTCGAGTGCCTGTAATAGGAGTCATTGAGTGTACAGATCTTTATTCAAGCATTGTTGAACTTGAGCACTATAGTGTGTGTGGCAATAAAGATGAGCTTCTTGATAAACCTTGTAGCATTCTAGATAGCTTAAATATTTTATTCATGCATTTAATGCTTTCAGTCATTTATTCAATGTTCCTCAATAATTAGACTAATTAAGTACTTAAGCAAGATAAGCTAAATAGTAATTAAGTAAACACATAAGTACAACCATTTTGAGCATGCATATGACATTTGGCAATCACAACAACGCTTAACACTTGGCAACCCAACAATGTTATATGTGTTCAAGATGTGTATGACAAGTGGTATTGAATACTTATGTTAGGACTAGTTACACAATAGTTAGTCAATTAGATTAAAGTAGACATTAAATTACTTTATTCCTTATCCTATTTATTTCAAGTGCCAAAACCATAAAACAAAAAATGATAAAAATCATGTACCTCAGTTACACTTAAACCATACCTTTGAGCTTCGCAAGTGTAGTTGGGAAGACAATGAATGTTCTCAACACCCAATTCACTTTCTAGAAAACTAGGGCATTGGAAAACTATAGAGTCCACGGAATTTGACTAGACTGTGCATGAATGCTTTGTGATTCATATGGTTGGGCGTAGGGGTACCCTTCACCACTCATTAGAAATCATTACAAGATCTACAACATCTATAGAAAAAACCCTAGTAGGATCTACAAAATTTGTAAAAGAAACCTTAGTAATACTTGTAGCAGCTTGGTGCTAACATGTGTACATAGCCTTTTTTCACAGCATCAATATCAGGAATGTTTTAATGAAATTAGTAAAGTCATATTTTAACATGTGACTTTTGGTTATACAAATCATTGGTTTAATTCAAAGGGATATGGTAAGGTGTCATTATCTTGAATTTGAGATATTTTAATTGATAATGAAACTAAAACTAAAACTGAAAATTTTTAAACTAAAACTAAAACTAAAATTTTTTCCTTACGTCCACTAAGACTCTTTAGATCTATCAAACCAATTTCTCTAGAATTCCCCTATGGGGGATTCTAAATTAATTTTAATTTCTTCAACTAATGCCAAAATTTTTATTTATTTTATTGATGCTAAAATTTTTGTTGATTTTGAAAATGCATATTTACAAGTTGGTAAGCAAAAATTTGAGATGTCTTCTATTAGTGATATTGATGTAGCTAAGATAACTAATTCTGTTCTCTTAATGATGTATACCAATACAAATATAAATTGAAGCAATCAACACCCTTTTTTGGTTATTTTGTATGAACAAATAAGCATTTTATTTTAACAGTGCATTAAAACATAATGGATAAAAATTACTTATGGCAAGGAAAGGGAAACCTTATAGTAATCTAGCAAAAGAAAGGTAATTATTTTTTAATTTGCAATGGGACCATGGAGGATGTTCTAATGTGCACAATAAATAGTAGCATGAACCTTAGCAATGTACTACTGTTATGGATTGAGCCTCATGTGCAATTGTATTCCATACCCTCTCAAACTTGGACAAACACTAATAGTTGATAGGTCCATAAGCTATGATTCAACAAGAATTGATCATAGTACTGAACAAGCTTCACAACAAACCCAAAGTTTATTTCTTGAATGTAACTATTGTCTTCATTTCTAGAGAGAAGCAAGCTAATGCAACTAACCATGGATCTCTGATTAATGCAAAAGTGAAATAATAACAAGCACTTGAACAGTAGCCCTTCTATCTACTTTAAGCTAAGGGAAGGAACATTGGTGTGGATAGTATAACAAAGAGGATGATGTCTCAACACACTCTATGAACATTACTAGGATAGGGCTATGGTCCCCATCTAACTAGTTCCAGTGAAGGTACTTGTCCTTGCTAATTATGGTTGTTCACCAACATCAAGTCACGCTTCATGGTAACATCAATGGTGAATGTCGCTATTACATGACACTCACTATTACAATGATGCTTTAATTTGCAGTGCCATCGCATTGCCACATTCACTTGGTGATTTCCCAAAGGATTTTATTTTCTATGATGGCTAATGAAAAGTAGGAATGATACGAGGATATTTAAGATACCACACCAAGAGCTACTTAATATAATTCATACTACAAGGACTAAAAGCAAGGTAAATCGGGAAATAGATATAGATATCTTAACTTGGATAGGTTCACAATGATGATATGTGTTGTAAGGGTTACATGGCTTGTCTATTTGTCAAAAAAGCCTTTGGTTGAGAACTTGTAAGTCTTAAAAAGTGGAACCCCTATATTAAGAAAAAACATTTTTGAGTTTGCAATAGTTACTGAATGGTAAGAAAAGAAATCTTTCCTAGTTATCCTAATCACCCAAGTTACCTTCTGAATTCTCTTCATAATAGGATCACAAAGAGCATATAACATCCTCACTTCTACTTTGGAATTTTGCCTAATTGAATTACCTACTCCCCCGCCTTTGAGATGAGCTTCTTACTAGTGAAAGAGGATATTTAATTAATCTGATTCACCATCATTTAAGTGTATGATTTACAAAAATGCTTAAGTGAGTTTTAACTTCACTAATGCTAGTCCCAAGTCCTAATATAAAAGAAGGAGGGTTAACATATGGTTAGTAGCTAGTAGTAAAACCCTACCAAATTTTATGGATGAGTTGTTTTTTAGATTTTGTAGATGCTAGGGCATTCCCAAAATGCTATGTGCAATAGTCATAGAGCTTGGTTGTTATGAAAAAAGGGCAAGGGCTTGCTAGGATGTCCTTGAGAAATAATATGCAACATCATCCCCTAGATGTTATGAAAAGTAGATAAGGTCTTCCACATTAGAGATGGGTATCAATAAAGAAGCAAGTCCAACTATAGAAATTTCAAATGAAAACCTAGAACATTAGCAATATTAATAAAAAGACCTTTGAAATTACTGATGCTATGAAAAGATGAAGAATTAGCATTGCCCACCTTCAAGAAACAATATAAAAAGAGGAGAAAGCTAAAGATTTAGGCTAAGGCTAAAAGCTCTTTTGCTCAAAAAAAGAAAATCACCAAAAAGAAGTGGGCGTCATTGTTGATCAATCTATCAAAGATAAACTAGTATAAGTATATCGCCATGGTGATGAAATTATGAACATCAAACTTATGCTTGGAAATGAGATCATCAACATCATTAGCATATATGCTTCACAAATTAACCTAGAAAATTCCATAAAGCATGGTTTTTGGGATTCTATGGATTAGGTGCTTCAAGAAATTCCCCGGCAAGAAAGCATATTTATTAAAGAGGACTTTGATGATCATGTTAAATCTATGAAAATGAAATATGACAAGATTCATGGAGGAGATTAAATTTGTAGAGCACAATAATAGGAGAGATTTACCACTGCAATTTGTAGGTGTCTATGACCTTGCAATTGTAAATACTTATTTCAAGAAGAGGATAGAACATTTAATTACATATAATACTAATATAGATAAAACAAAAATTGATTATTTCTTGTTGCACAAAAGAGACTAGACCATGTGCAAAGGTTGCAAGGTCATACTTATAGAGTGTCATGCAACTTAGCATCAACTAATGGTCATGGACAAACTATACAAAGTTTCAAATGTAGCATAAGAAAAGGGACTAAATGCATAAAATGATGAAAATTGAAGGAAGATAACATCAACTTATTCAGAGAACAATTACTCCACCAACGCACTTGGAATTCTAATTACTCTACAAATTTAATTTAGGGCCAAATGGAAAGTTGCATTCAAAAAATTGGAAAGAACATTTTGGGTGAAACAAAAGATAAAAAATACATTTTAAAGGAGGCCTGGTAGTGGAGTGATAAAGTGTAACATGCTATCTAAAATAAGGAAAAATGCTTTAAGGAATGGTAGTAAAGTGGTAGCTAAGAAAACATGCTAATATACAAAATGACAAAGAAGGAGGCAACCATAGTAGTAGCCAAAGCCAAACATAAGGCCTTGGATTACTTTTATGAGAAATTAGAAACAAAGGAAGGAGAAAAATCTATTTATAAATTTATAAAAATAAAAAATAAGAAATATAAGGACATTGATCATGTAAGTTGTATCAAGAAAGCAAATGAAAGAATTTTGGTCAAACTCAATGAAATTTTGGATAGGTGGAAAATTTATTTTTAAGAATTATTAAATAAAGAATTTCCAAGATAAGACATCCAAGAAGAAGAATCAAATTTTGGTTTGGTTAATTAACTTTCATTCTCTCAAGTGAAGACAACATTATTAAAGATGAAAAATGAAAAAGTTATTGGACCAGATAATATTCCTATAGAAGCTTGGAAAGCACTAGGAGATACAAGAGTTTCTTAGCTAACATAATTATTTAACAAAATCTTGAAGGATGGAAAAATGTCTAATAATTGGATAAAAAGCTTTATTGTTCTCATATAGAAAAATAAAGGAAATGTAAAAAATTATACAAACTATAGAGGGATCAAGCTAATGAGCCATACTATGAAGCTTTGGAAGAGAGTCATAGGATAGCATCCGAAACTTGAATTAATAGTATTAGAAAATCATTTTGAATTTATGCTAAGAAGGTCTACTATAAAGGAAATTTTCTTGATATGACAATTGATGAAGAAATTTAGAAAACATAGAAAGAATCTACAAATGATCTTCATTAACTTAGAAAAAGCATATGGTAGAGTGCTTAGAGATATTATTTGATGGACCTTGTAAAGGAAAAACATCCCTAATAAATACATTAAAGTAATTCAAGATAAGTATAAAGGAGCTATTACTAAAATTAGAACAACTTATGGAACAACATCTAATTTTTTAGTAATAGTAGGTCTACATCAAGGTTATGTGCTTAGCCTATACTTATCTATCATTATTATGGATGAATTAAAAAAGGAAATACAAGATGAAATCCCTTAGTGTATATTATTTATAGATGATATTGTGTTGGTGAATACAACTTGAGAAAATATTATTTCTAAAATGGAGAAGTGGGGAAAATTAGAAAATGTAAGATAAAATATATAGAACGAAATTTTAATAATAGCATAAATAATGATGAAATAGAAGTAACAATTCAAGGCTAAAAATTCCATCATTAAATAGTTCTACTACTTAGGATTACTCCTACAATTAGTGGTGAAAATGATAAAGATATAAGAAATAGAATTGATGTAGGATGATCAAAATGGAGACAAGATAGTGATGTTATATGTGATAAAAGAATACCAACAAAATTAAAGGGAAATTTTTACAAGATAGTAAATAGACATACTATCTTATATGGCACTAAATTTTGGACAATACAAAAGAGACATGAACAACAAATCACTATGGCAAAAATGTGAATGCTTTGATGGATGTTGAATGTTACCAAAAGAGAGAAATTGCATAAGACAAACATTAGAGGAAGACTTGGAGTGGCTTCTATTTCAAATAAGCTATAAAATTATGGATTATATGGTTTGGATATGTGTAAAGAAGATAAGATAATGAGCCTACATACAAAGGTTTCTACATCACTATTCCAGGAAATCCACCGAAAGGAAGATACAAGAAGACATAGAAAAAAATTAAAGATGATTTAAAGAAACTACAAATAAATAAAGATCTAGTTCTTCATAGAGATGAATGGTAGAAAAGAACTCACATAACTAACCCCATTTTGTTGAGATAAGGCTAGGATGATGATGATGCTGCTCAAGTAGGTCCCTACTTGTTTTATTTATTTTAGACTTCTAATTTATTTTATAGTTGAGTGAGCACGAGCTGCTACCCCCAAAATAACAAAAAAAAGCTATCCAATTGTTACAATTCAATTCTTAGTGATTCATAGTCTAGCTATTTCTACAATGTTTTTTTTTATCCATTTCACCTGCCAATATTGTTTCCATTATGTAATGAGTTAAAAGGAAAGTAGTTCATATTATATCTAGTGTTTTTACATATTAGTAGTTAAGGAGTTTTTTCTTGAGACCTCCACAACTCACCTTAGCCCTCCACTAGTGGTGGTTGTGTCCCTTAGTTATTGACCTAATTAAATTTGACAAGCTCGAAGGTAGCCACTTCACGGTATTGTGTTAATTATAGTTTGAAACTATAACATACTTATTTCATAACTTTTAACTAAGTGATGGGTTCAATGTGATTGAAAAATAAGGAAATAGTTTCTTTGGTAGATCTATCCTACAATTTTTATATGGGTAACAAGTTTATAAATTATAAGGCTTACATTACTTGACCAAACAATGGACTAAATTTTTCTTGCTTGTGATGTCATCCATGCTATGCAAGAGAGGGTTGCTAGCAATGACAACTTGTGCATGGTGGTGCCAAGAGAGGGACTAGGCAACCATAATAAGCTTCTTTATAAATTTGACAATTGCATCATTCATGTGACTAGGCAATATTCAAATAACCCACAAACCAATGAGACATAAAAGTTTGAATAATGTTTGTATCATAATCTTGATGAGTGTAGTTTTCATAGAAATATAGATGACTGAAGTAGAATTATATAATAATCCTATATTAGACAACTAGTTAAATGTGCATTGATAAGTAGGTAGCATGGTAAGGTAAGTAATAGTCATTTAGGTGAAGTGGAAGAGGTAGTCCTTCCAATAAAATTATCCTATTACTATTACTTATAACACGATAGTGAAGGGTTACTTATAATAGATTATATATGACTTTGTTTATCTCTTAACACATAGGTCATAGTTGGCAGATATTGATACGCTAGAAATGCCTAGGCCAAAGTTGACTTGTGAACAAATTGGTGACTTATTATGGGGCTTCACACAATGCTTTTCTTATTGCCATTGTGGCCATTCCACAAGCTAGAGACATACCTCCATATTACTAAACTATATATCATAATGGGAAACTTCTTGATGTACCAATTTTGGACCCTTTTGGAAGTGAATTATAAATTATGTGGTTTTGAATTGGTTTGTGGGTTATTCACTTGACTTCTACTTTCCTTTAATTTCTTGTGTGCATTGATTAATAGACCATTAACACAAATTAACACCATATAGATATGTATGAGATAGATATGTTGTTCTATTTCGTCATTCAAATATGTATGGATCTTTCTTTTCCAATAGCTAACTAGACCTAGATTGAACCAAACTAAACCAAACCAATAGGTAGAGGGGCATGACTTTAGAGCCTGTAAGCACCAAGAAGGTGGGTTGACCATCATGGATAGGATTGATCAACAATCTTTTCCTATTAATGATATCTACATAGGAAAGGGGCTAGAAGATGAATCAAGGAAATGATTGATGATGGATTCAAAGTAATAAAAAAAAGATTACTCACATTCTCTCATTTACTCATTTCTTAAAAGAAAGTAATACAACCTTGATGAGGTTAAAACCCATGCTTATCTACCTAATGACAAGTTCATGAATGCTTGGAATTGCTCGTTAGCCACAATAGTAATAGGGTAGGTCCTTTCAACATGAGCACATAGCTTACCAAATAAGTTAGGACATAAAAATGAACATGTGCTACAAAAGGGCTATTAATGAGGTGAGTATACTTAGAAAAGTTTTTTTTTTAAAAAGAACTACACTAGCACTATACTACACTAAACAAATCAATGGAACTATTAGTGTAAGAGAGAAGTAAAATACTTACCTAAACATATTATAAGTAGATGATGGCTTAGAGTGTCTCTTGTATGGACACTGTGGCATCATAATTTCATTTTGTAATAAAAATGGTTGGTGAAGGGTTCTATGTAGCTATTTTATGTGCTTGACCTAAGCAGAAATGGCTAAAGTTATATAGCTTGTTGTTGGGTTAAATGAGAACTTGCAATGGTGCTTGAACTATTAGTTAGACCTTTAGATACACTAGAAAATTAGACTTGCCAATTAGGATAGGCAAGTACCTTAGGTTATGACCACAGATGGAAATCTAAAATACTAGTTTCTCCTAGTCTCATAGGCCACTAACTAGCTATTGGTTTTGGGTGAGATGTTTTGAACAATGCTCCAACTTGTCTAGTTTATCAATTGTAAGGTGGATAGGGTTGATGATTTTTTTCCCTTCTAGAAGGTGACAAAACTCACGTAAAAAGGGGTAGATAAAATCAATTGCTAATGAGCCATATTGGTATGCTTTTTACCATTCACTAGACCAAGGGTTAAATGGTCAATTTCAAATAGCTGATGAACCCTTGTGATGATGCTAGTTTCACCTCATTCCTCACGGTTCAATGAAAGAGGATGGGGAACTAGCAACTAATGGTTGGTTAGTTAGCCCATACGGTGGTTTCACTAGTAACTCTAAGTGAATCAATGCAACTATTTGTGTAAGATACATGTAGAATACTCGCTTGAACACATTATAGGTAGGTGGTATGTGGATGTGACTGTTAGATCTCATAATCACATACCAAATGTGGAATTAATAGAAAAATAAACACATCATTTATCAAGTGCAAAAGAAAAGTGGTCATTTAATGCATTGGTTTTATTAGAGCAATACAATGATTTTTAATATATCATAGTGATTTTTAATATAATGCAATGGTTTTCATTATCTAATGCATTTAACATCATTTTAGTTTTTATAAATGTTAATTTTGATTGCATAATTCAATGTCTTTGAATTGAATACAATTAGATGATATAGTTGAATGTTTTGTATTATTTTCATGATTCTTGAAATGCTAAAAGAAGAAAGCTAGAGAGCATTACGTTGTAGTTTGAATTGTTGGACTACTTTTCGATTTTTTCTAAGTTATGTAATTATGTCTTTTGGATTTTCATATTCTATTTATAGAAGGCTATGCAACTGCTTTTTCTAGTATTTCATCTTACACTTTAATTGAGCTTTGTAATAAAACTTCTAGGTTTTCAAAGTTCTATCAAGTATAATTAATTTTTATTTTAATCTTGTTTTTGAATTTTTGATTAAATTATTGGGCTCTCTTCCATTTGTTATAAATTATTTAATTATGGTGTTTTGGAGGTCCATCTTTATGTTTGTAAGAGGCTTTGCAACTACTTTTTTAAGGATTTCATCTTACATTATAATTAAGCTTTGTAATAACATTTCTAGGTTTTCATAGTTCTATCATGTTTAATTAATCTTTATCATAATATTGTGTTTAGTTTTTGGTTAAATTGTTGGATTGTCTTTCATTTTTCTATGTTATGCAATTATGCTTTTTGGGGTCTTATCTTCTATTTGTAAGAGCCTTTGCAATTACTTTTTCAAGGATTTTGTCTTACATTTTAATTAAGATTTGTAACAACATTTCTAGGTTTTTAAAGTTTTATTAGGTTTAATTAATTTTTAACATAATCTTGTTTTTTATTTTTTAATTTGATTTTGATAAATTTAAGATTTTAAAGTTGAAGAAAGCCATTTTAGAATTTGCATTTGATGAGAGTGGTTACTCTAGCGATTATTTTAATTATTAGAGCAGTTACTCTAGCGGTTTATTCTAATTATTAGAGTAGTTACTCTAACAGTTTATTTTAATTATTAGAGCGGTTACTCTAGTGGTTTATTCTAATTATTAGAGCAGTTACTCTAATTATTAGAGTAGTTGCTCTTAAGTCTATAAATATAGTGCCTAGGTGCACAATTGTAGGGGAAGTCTTTTAGCAGAAAAATAGCAAAACTCTTGTAGTCTATTTGAAAGTTAGAGTATTTTCCAAGTGCCCGTAGCAGGAGGTCTAAGTGTGAATGGATCTTTATTCGAGCATTGTGTACCTAAGCTCTTCGATTTATCCTTGCAGCACTTGAGATTTGTTTTCGTACGCATTTCTTTTATTTTATTTTCTTATGCATTTATTTTATTTTATGCACTTTACATTTCTATTATTAGCACAACAATTCATTTTGATCAATTAAGCAAATTGTTAAATTACATAAGCACGACCACTTCGAGCATGTGTGTAATGCTTGGTAACCTAGTAACGATTAGTGTTTGGTAATCCCAACAATGTTGCATTGGTTCAGAATGTGTACAGCAAGTGGGAACGAATGCTGTTGTTAGGATTAGTTAGAACTTAGTTAATGAGCAGTTAAATTAAATTAGTTAGTTAGTTACCTCTCTCCTTCCCTACTAGCGTAGGACATAAAAACATAAAAGCTATAAAAATCATATGCCTCAAGCTTAACCATACAATTGTGCATACAAGTAAGACAACAATTAACCAACCCATTCTTGTTCCACAAGGGTGCATAAGCACTTAGTCCTTGGAATTCGACCGGATTGTGCGTGAAACGCTTGTATTCGTATGGTTGAGCGTAGGGGTGCCTCATCGCTCATCAGCATTGTTGGATTGTTTTCATTCTTGGTGTATTTCATATTGTGTGTAGATTTACATTTTTTATTTTTAAAATATTAAGTATCTTTTTTAAGTTTTATAGTTCATTTTAAAAAAATTACAATAACATTTTTTGGGTTTATATATTTTATAAGTTTCGCAATCTTACTTTTAGACATTTAATATTATTTACTAGGTTTAGGTTTTTTATTCTATTAAAAGATTTGTTTTATGTGCAAACATTTTAAGCGTTACAAGTTTTTATTTCTGATTTCTTAACTTCTATCCTTTCAACTTTAATTAAGGACTTTATGCTTGGCTTGGTTTGTTGTAGATTTATTTGCAAAATAGCATTGTAGATTTATATGCAGAATAACATTGTAGATTATGTGTAGAATAGTGTTACAAATTTATTTACAGAATTAGATTTATTTGTAGAAAAACAACAAAAATGGTAGATGAGCATATGCACATGCAAAGATTATGTTAAAAATCAAGTAGACACAAATTATTGATATTTGGTAGTAGTGTAGATGTACATGCCAAGATTATGCTAGTCCTATAAATGTAGATTATTTGCATTTGGCAATAGTAAAGACTTAATTGTTGGCTCTATACATAGGGATAATTGGTTGTATGGATGCATTTTAAGCACTATAAGAGATTTTGTCATATTATTACATTTTTTGGTATTTTTTTAAAGATCTTGTCATGTTGTTCCAATTTTTTTGGTATTCTTTTGTAAATTAAGGATTGCTCTAGTTATAAGTTCTTTTATATTTTAGCATTGAAATTTGTTACCATAGCCATCTTTATTTCTTCACACGTTTAGGACCATTGCTTTCTTTGTGTTTTGTGCAACTTTAGCTCTTTCATGAAGGTTGATAATTTAATAAGGTACAAGCATCTACAATAAAGTAGTTGTAGCCATCTACATTCTAAGTATAGTTTTGAAAAACAAATTCATGCACATATATTTATAGCTACAAATATAGTTATTTACATATTTCTTTTGTATGCAATATAGCTATTTTGAAAAATAAATGTATGAGGGATGGATGCTTCGATCATGTGTTTAAAGTTTTCTAACATGCTCTACTTTGGTATTGTAGAGAAGAAACTAGTTTATCTTATTAGGGGGTAGAAAGTTTTCTTAGCTAAATTAAAAGAACAACAATATTAACAAAGTACAACTTTCTTAGGTACGATGGTATTGTATTTCTTAAAATACTTATTAGAAATAATTCTTTATGTGTATATACTTTTAGTTTCTAATTGTTTCTATGACATGATATTCTTGTTCTTCTTTATAAATGTTTGTTTAATTAATTTTTTATTTATTACCTAGATTTTTTAGTGATAGATACTTCAACAATAATAACTTTTGGTATGAAAATTATCTGATGTAAATAAATACAAGAATTAATGGTATGTTTTTCTCATATTTATTTTTCCTTTTAAAATTGTTGTAGGATATGTATATTTGCAAGTAAGATAATTCCATTTATTTGGTTCAAGGTGACTTCTCATAACAACTAGCAGGTATGTTTTAATGATCCAAACATGATAAAAGACCATAGTCAATATATACCTCATTTAGAATTAAGGAAAATGTGATAGATCAAGAAGATTTTAGTAGTGATAGTATTGATATAGATGTTTAAGATGAGTAGTTCACAAAGAAACAAAAAGTTAGTTCAACAAGATCATTATGCAACCTTAGAAATTATTTCACAAATGGACCTATTTGATCACAACTTCAATGGGTGAAGTTAGAGTAAAATGCCTATATTGTGCTAAGTTCAAATGTAAAACTCCATTTACCTTAGAAGGAAGTGCTTCAAATGAGTGGTTTAAAAGATCATGCAAATTCAAAACCTCATAAATTACCTAAGTGCAAATATAATGTTGGAAAATAAAAAAAGCACATTCTAATGACAAAAACATGTTGATTTAATGATTGATAGTGAAAAAAGGGGTAATTTCTATTATGGAAAAAATGCACTTTATAGTAGTACAAGGTTTACTATTAGAGTTATTTAGTAACATTTGTGACTTTCAAAGGTACAAAGAAATTGCAAACATGCTAGTAAGTAATGAATATTTATCATAGATAAATTCAAAATTAGGTAGAGAAATTTTTGTTGTATTAGAAAGTGTGTCTTGCAAAACTTTCAAAATAGAAGTATGTTCTAGTCCTTAGTTGATGAAAGTACTAACAAAACAATGAAAAAACATTTGCTAGTTTATATAACATATTTGCTAGATAGTGAAATGGAACATCCAACTACAAAATTTGTTAAGGTTCTTAAAATAAAAGATGGAACAACTCAAGCTATGTGTGATGCTATCAATGAGTTATTAATAGAAATGCAATCATCAAAATAAAAAATGATTAGTGTTCATTTAGATGGAGCTTCAACCATGGGAGAGTCATGTGATGTATTAGTTGCTAATTACTTTGCAAAATTCCTCATTTGATAGAAGTGCATTGTGTTGCACATCGAGAAGCATTGGAAACAACTACAGTTTCTAATAGTTTTGTAGAGTTTACCTATGTGGATAAACTTGCAAATTGAGTATATGCATGATTAGGAAAAATGAATAAAGAGACATACATTTTCATGAATTAACTAAATCATTTCAACTAAAAAATTTATCTATTTTATAAATTCATATCATAATGTGGTCATAAAGAGGACAAGTAATGCAAAGATTAGTTAAATTAATGTTAGTAATGTTATAGGAATAGAAAATAACCAAAAGAGAATTATATGGAAAAGAATCCATATTTTAAGTTTACTTGTTGATGTATTGTTTGAACTAAATAAGATAAGTAAAAACTTCTAGGAAGAAAATGTTGATAAAACAATTATCGACACTCAATTGGAAGTATTGATTTTACTTCTTAAAAGGAGATATTTAAGGAGGGAATTTAGAAAGGTTTTATATATTTATCAGAGTTTTTAAAAATCTCTGAACATAGGTGCTTGGAATTTACCAATAAATCAGGTAAAATTTATAAACACATATTAAGATATTAATCCATTCTCAATTCTATTAAATTTGGTAGTTTAGAAGATTGTTTTGAATTCAAAAAATCATTTGTGAAGAAAATCAGAGGATAGTATAAAAGAGGCATGAACAACTAATTAGTGTGGTAGAAATGTGAATGGTTATATGGATGTTGAATATTATTAGAAGAGATAAATTACATAATAAAAATATTAAAAGAAGGCTTAGAGTGGCTTCTATTTCAAATAACTTATAGGAATGATGGATTAGATGATTTGAGCGTGTGCAAAGAAAATCAAATAATGAGCCTATAAAAAAAGGTTGCTACATCATTGTTCTAGGTAAGCTCCCAAAAGGAAGATCAAAAAAGATATGGGAAAAACAATTGAAGATGATTTGAAGACATTACAAGTAAATAAAGATCTAACTCTTTATAAAGACAAAGGACAAAAAAAAAAAAAGAAACTCAAACTAATGTAGTCGACCCCATTTTGTTAGGACATGGCTAGGATGATGATGATGATTTGTAAAAAAGACCATAGATTATCTTAAAGAAATATTTAAGGATTTATTTGTATTTGAAAGAACAAAAATTTTTAGCCCTCATTATCATAATAAAGACAAAGTATTAAGAGATGAAAAAAATATCAACATGGTTACAATAATTATGTAAGAAATTTAATATTAAAAGTCATCCTTTTGTTGAAAGTAAAAGATGCATGGGTGAACATAAAATAGTTTTGAAACATGGTATACTTTCAGCTTAGAATAGATGCAGTATACAAAAACAATGGATTGAATCAATCCCATGTTTGATGCACTTATGGAAAATTATTGAAAGAGTGCTTTCAAGAGTTAACCACATAAAAAATGCTAATAGATCTAGTTTATGCATCATCATGCTTGATACTTCGATGTTTATATCTTTAGGTATGCCTCATACTTGTTCTAAAATGGATTGGAATGTTGTTTTTACTACACGGAGCTCAGTAAAAAAGTGAAGGCCTTTTAATTTAGTTTCATGAAATAAATTATGTAAGTATAAAATTTTTTCTTTGATTTAAGTTATTTATCATTATATGATATTTAAGCAAATATATTAATGGGTGTTTTTATTGAATGCTAAATATGTTAACAAAAGCTTCAATACTAAAATGATATGTATGGTTAGTTAAAAGAAAAGTATATCATTGAAAGAAGAATTCATATTATATTATTATAGATGTTTTCTCTATTAGGACAAAAGATTTTTTATCTTATATTTGTTTCTAAAATCAACTTTGCAATCTTGTCAACAATGAAATAATCAACCCACTTTATTAGTGGTCTCACAATCGGCTTTTTTTCTTTTAAAAAGCATGTTCACTTTGTATTTCTACTTCATGTGATAGCTCTCAAAGTAATCAATGGTAGTAATCCTATTGAGTTTCATTAAGCACCATAGAAGATGCAGTTATTTAACCTAAATAACCCCTCTAAAATATGATATTGAATGATTGCATGAATTTTGTAAACATCAAATTTTTTTAAAATAATGTCATTTAAAAGTTTGGAAATAATTTTATATGTTTATCTAAAAGGCAATATGTAAAATTGGCCTATTTTATAACTTAGAAATAAGGCTATCAATTTCTATCCCTATATATGAACTATTGGTAGCTAATCTAACATCACAATACATGTTCATTTAAATTTTGGATTACTTGCCTTATAATCAAAGTTTTGCTTTGTAGTTAAATGATGTGATGTGAGAACATGACTTTCAATTCATTCAAGCTTGGTATTATTTTCATTTTTTTCTATTTGTTGAGCTCGATGGTGCTTTGATTGTGAAAAATGCCCTAGATATAGGGTCTTTTATATACAAGCATGTTGGTATTAATCATGCATAAGTGGACTCTAAATTTTGATGTCTAATCTAAAGAATATTCTACAGTTCCATGTTTTTTTGAGCTATTTAATCTTCCATTGATTTTTCATAAAGTTGAGTAAAAAATTATTAGTTTTCTTGGTCCCATTAAGCATATGATATCTATTTCCACACCATTTGAATTTTTTTTGTTCAAATCAATATTCTTAACTGTAAAAAGGAATCGATTTTACAAGTAGGGAGAAAAACTTGCATTCAAACAATTACATATAATAATCTTCCTAATTCTTGCAATTTTATCATCATGAGCATTATTTGTTTAATGTTTGTTCCTTTTTGCTCAAGAAAAAGGATGTTGAGAGAAAAAAAAAAAGGTATTGAAATTGAGGACGAAAAAAATAATCCAAAGCTTAAATGATGAAAAATCAAGTTAATGTCAATGAAAAAAATGACCAAATGGGAATAGATAGAAGCTTTTATGAATATCTTTGCTATAGAAAGTATTGATTAGTCTAAACAGACATCACATAAGAAAAATTTTTCCTTATATAAAAAGATTACTATCCACCCAATGATTAAATCTTATGTTTATGAGAGGGTTGTAGCAACTTCCAAAAAGTCTTAAGGTTAGATTAATCATGATGGAAAATATGTACTAGCATATATTTTTGTACCTCCTCTTGTAAAAAAGTTGATTTTCATCAAAGCTATCTATCGCTACATTGAATCCTTTTGCTATTTTAAGTTTGAACATAAATATGGAAAATGATGTTAGGAATAGTATCATCCTCCCTACTAATAATTAATTTTTCTCTTAATTTTTAAGAATCTATTGTAAGAATGAATACCTAAGTAGACATCCTTAAAATTAGAAAGTTATTCATTTTGATATTATTTTTAGTACTTTCTTCTTAGTGATTAAGCATGTCATGGGTTTCAAATTTGTTTACTTATTATTAATATTTTTTAGAGCTTTATAATAGAAATGATCATATTATCCATCAATTTCTTTAGTCTACTAAGTAACATAAAAAGGATTTTCTAGAGTTGTTTGGAATATTTGCACTAATATTAAGAAAGATTGATAACTTGGTAGCGTTAATTGTTTTAACTAAGATGTTTCTCTCATAGAAAAATGGATCGCAAAGTGCATTGATGGAGTTGATGTTTGGATATTTCTTTTAAAAAATAAATTTATGTAAAAAAATCTAAAAATGATAATAGTTGGCCTTTAAATAACTATTTTTCTTGTCTTCTTTTTCCTCAGGTCATTTCTATTCTTGGTTGATGAAGCATCCAGTGGTAATCAGTATGTCTATTATAAGCCTTGGATTTGGGAAATGTTTCATGTGCCTTGTGTTTGTAGTTTAGCATGTTTAGCTGAGGTTCTATGTCTCCTAGGTTTGCATCCTTATCCTTTGTATCATAATTCAAGGTTGTGTGCATGTTTTAAGTGTCTTAGGATGATTTCAACTTCATTTGGATACCCTTTGGTCATTTCAACATGACCCTTAAGTTCTGGCTTTCATTTAGAGCTGGTTTGATAAAGTATGATTTGGGGGGATGTGCTAACTCCCCTACATTAGGGCATCTCCTATGTTAGCGTAGGGGCATTGATGCATACCATGCTAGACTTGGTTTGGTCTTCTTTATTGGTAGTGTGACCAACATTAGTTTAGCTATGTTGATAGACCTCTGTTGATGCCTAGGTGGTGATGAACCTCTTCCATTATTTAGTGAAAACTATAAATATCCAAGATGAGCTCATATACACATCTTAGTCATAACATAGATATAACTTTCAATTCATTGGAGTTTTTGGTGTTTGGTTTATGTGAAAATCTCTTTCTTCTTTTGGTAAGTTGACTTTCTTTCTTATGTGCATGTGTATTTTGAGTCATCATTTTCACAAGTGCAACTAGATTTTTTTAAAGTGCTACCTTGTTTATGTAGTCCATAATCATTTGGTTGATGTAGAGTCCAATGTTTGTGTGGTAAATAGAGTTCGTGGCTTTCCCTTATTCTATCGTTGATGACTTAAATATTAAAATATTAAAAATATTTATTTAATTTCTATTTTATCAAGTTGTGATGATTCATTCTTATCAAAGGAGGTTATAATTGTATGGAATAGGGTTGGACCATCAATGTTGTGACTAAGAGCAATTTATTGCTTTTTCCATATGGTGTTGCACCTGTCCCATAAGGGATTGCAATACGTGTTAGTGTTTGTGATCATTGTGCCTATTCCCACAAGGGATTATGATGCTTCTATGTTTTTATTATTTATTATTTATTATATTCATAAAATCCATACAAAAATAAGAAATAAATTTGTAAATATTTTTCTATTTCCTACCATGGAAACATGGGCTTTTTCTTGTATCATATGTAATATAATATATTTTATATTTATCAAATGCAACAATATACACAAGTGTTCTTGGCAATACACTCAACTTTGTCTTCAAAACTTATGACTAGATCATATTACATTCTATATGATAAATCTGATTAGTCAAAACTAGTGAGATCCCTACCACTAGCACTATTGCCAGGGAAGGCATTGATGAATTACCTAGAAATACTTGTACATTTTTATCTTAATATTTATTCAAACCAAGTGTGTGTTATTTAGTGTTATGTGCAAGTTTTGAACCTAAACAAGATGGTAGATAATGCTAAAAGCCCATCAAAGATCTTAGGAAATGTGACAAAATGAAGGAAGTCTTCCATCATATTTGAACACTTAGATGATGCAACCCTACAACTAGTTTTCTTAACCTACCATTAAGATAACCAAGGGAGATGACATGATGCTCATGGATGGTTCTCTAAGGAGTTGCTGAAGGCTACAACACATGATTCCAAAGAGATCCTAATCAACATTGGGCTAGAGGATAATTATGCATTTTATGTTGCTTTGGAGCTAAAGCATACTGACTACGAATCCCATTAGAGGTAAGAGCTCTAATACCAAATGGTAGAAGAGGAGGCTCACCATAGCTTTCCATTTGATGATTCAAATGGAGAGTAAGAGGATAAAGAAGATAAGAAAGAGAAACAATCACTCCATCATGAAGGCTCATGATTAGGTATCACCAATTGAAGTGTTGTTAGAACTAATGGTGGGTGTCACATCTATGCTAGTTCGAAGCTAGTAACTGAGGTGTAGAGAGCACACTGTACTACCATTGAACATAGAAGGAAATAGTGAGGCCCTCCTTCTAGCACCAAAAATTGTAATGATTGAAAACATCGATGGCTAGAATCACTGAGGGATCAACAGAAGCATAGCCTTAACCCCACCTCCGTGTGAGGGTCTTACTAAAAACAAAGGTAGAGCATCCTAGATGATCTTGTGTCGAATAGGAACTTTGTTGGTTGCAATCAGGGTTGTGGGTGCAACATTTGGGGGGGGGGGGG
>MNCI01031112.1:290090-301821 GCA_015680685.1 Gnetum montanum
CTGAAATGCAAATGCAAATAATGAAAAATGGTGCTAAGTGTTAAAGCAGTGTTTCGCAGTGCTAAGTGTAAAGCATAGCCACAAAACGGGGGTGAGCATAGCCAAGGTTTTTGACCAAAATGAGGGTGTCAACCCACAAAGACTACCACCTAAGCATAATACAGCATGACGATGCGTGAAAAAATGCAAAAAGATGTAAGAAAAATGCAAGAAAATGCTAGAAACAAAAGAGAGAAATGGAACACCACCCCAAATGAAAGCGTAGTTAACTCCAAAAGGATCTCAAAAGGTGCAGTGTATAACAGGCATAGTGGAAGCATAGTCACAATCTAGGTGATGTCAAGCCATGAAGTCTAGCACTCGTTGTGATGAACAGTACCTACCAATTTAGTTGCCACAGTGTACTATGTGGTGTTCTGCAAGGCTACAACGAGGCCACAATGTACCATGTAGTGCAAAGCTACAATGAGCTCGTGGTGTACCATGTGGTGCAAGTATGCCTCTCTACTAGTGTGGTGTGCTCTAGGTCTCATTCGCCCATGGAGCTAAGCGGCAAGATGCCAAAATGCCAAATGCTAAATGAAAGTGTGAATTGCCAACCCCTAAAACATTAGAGGTCCAAGGGTATTTATAGGGCTAGGGTTAGTCTAAAATGCGAATCAAGTGCCACATGGTGGTGTAGTAGGTGGGGCTACACTCTAGGGTAGTTGGGGAGAGCATAGCACTGATACTTAAAGAAATTTGTTGACATTGATCTCCCCATGCAAGCTACACTAGCTATGCTCTAGAGTGTACTAGAGAGTGTAGCACCAGGAGTTAGAAAATTTGCCGATCTATTTCTTTCATCCTATGCTAGCTTGACAACTTCAGGCTTGACACTTAGGCAAACTAGCCAACACTTAGAAAATTTTTGCAAAACTAACCATTTGTGTGTTGGCTATGCTTGCTACACTCAAGAGCATAGCATGGGTGTAGCAACTATAATGTTAAGCATAGCAACTATAGTTCAAAGCGTAGCACAACACTTAGAAAAATTCTACAAAATTGGCCTTATTCGAACACTTAGCCAAAATTGCAAAAGATTGACCATTGAAGTTGACTACACTCTACTATAGTGGAGAGTGTGGTCTTAGCACTTAGAGTGCCATTGTTCTAACACTTAGCCAAATTTGTAGTTGAGAAATGGTAGCCCAAAATTTTGTGGTGTTTCACCCTCCTTCCTCTTGGAGTGATGTATAGACCAAAAGGTTTATCTAGGATGTTCTTTATCCTAGCTTCTTCAATCGATAAGTGTGGCATTCTTGCATCTTCCCCTACTCCATGATGAACTCTAGTATCTTCTTAGCTTCCTCAATATCTAGTTCAATTGGATGATCTAGATTAGGATGAAAGGGTGGTAGATTGTTAGTGCGCTCATATTCTACCATGAGCTTCAACATGTTAGATGTTGAAAGATAGCCTAGCTTTCACTTGGCACAAGTTATTTTATAGTCCTTCAGAATTATTCCTCCTAAAAATCCTTAATTTATTCTCAAATCCATGAGCTTCTAGATCTTAAAGAAGTTGGAAGAAAATGATGATACCATAGTTATAGTTGTAAAGGTGACATAACTTCATAGGGTTCTTACCAATGTGGTGGTTTATCCCTACAAATGGGTTCACACTTCAAATAAAATAGAAAGTGAGAAGTTTTTGTTTAACTAGAACATTGAAGTCATAGAAACTTGATGTGACATTTATGCTTCAACATGATACATCAAAGATAGTTAGAAAACATATAGGAGCAGAAAAATGCAAAAATGTAAATAGAGAGAAAATCTTAGAGAGAATGTTTAGTTTTTGCAAAGACCCTCCTTCTAGCACCGAAAATATGTTGCAGTATGGATCATCATAATCAAAGATCTGACAAAACTTAAGATAAAACTAAGCCAAGTAATCTAATGGTTACCAAACAATCTAGAAAAACTAATTTCGCAATTAATTTTCCTCAAATCAAAAGGAAACTTGCATATCATTGGAAAAATATGACAATATGAGTGGAATGTTTTTGCCAAAATTTAACAGATATTAAGCAAAAAAAAGATAGTATATTTTCATGGAATACTTGATAGAAAATAGAGAGAGAACACATATAATATAGATTAAAGCAAAGTAAAGCACAACATATGGCTAGCAATAGAAGCAATTGAAAACAGTATGCAAAAGAAAAAGAAAATCTATCTCATTAATGTGCCAAATTTGAGAGGGAAAAACATAAAAATCAAATGTAGAAAACATCATAAACAGAATCAACTGAAATAGATAGATCTAGATTACAATAGAAATAAGAGAATGGGGACTTACTAAGAATGTTTTAGAGGATGTCCCAAGGATCAAAGGTGTTTGACAAGAAGATATGTTACCTAATTCTTTCCTTGATGCATGCACTTGATGCAAATATAATAAGAACAATTACAAATTTAGTTGCTAAGTGATGAGAAGCAAGGTACCCTCTATGCCCAACCATACGAATCATAAGTATTCACACATGATTCGGTCGAATTCTGTCGATGGGACTAGTTGTGGCATCTAGATTGTCATGCCTTGATCACAATTCACTATCTTCCCACTTTGGACTAGTGGTAGCTTTATCATATATGATTTAGTCCAAAGTCAGGCATATGATTCTTGATGTTGTTTTGACCTTAGGCTACTCCTAATGACAATAAAGAAATCAATTAGTTAACTAATTAGCAATAGAAAGTAAAGCCTAAACTAGCCTACAGGTGATAAGTGTCTGTGCCGAGCTTGTCGTACATATTCTGAACCCATGTATCCACTACTGGGATTACCAAGTGCTATGCTACTAGGTGAACAAGGCAATAATGCTACCAGGATTATCAAGTGAATATGTGTTTACACTTGAAACTGGTTATGCTCACTCTACCAATTCATTAACATGCATGGAAATGTAAATATTAACTAAGTACATGAAACATAAATTACATGGAAAGTAATCTAAGTCAAAGTACAACAATGAATAAGAATCAATCTAGATCTTATTGTTGTTCATAGAATGTGTCCATGTACATTGCCACTTGAATAAGACACCATATAACTGACTCAGATCCACATTGTGGGCACTCACTAACTATTCTTTAAGAGCACAAAAGAAAACTACAAGAGTTCAGCAAAGAATGCCAATACATGACGAGAGCACATGTATTTATAGGTGAAAATAAACATTACATTGACAAGGTTGCATTAATGCATCATTTCATGCATCAATAGGGCCTAGTCAACGAGGCCTAGTTGACAGGGCCTAGACGATGGAGCCTCATTGACACGGTTGCTTCAAAGTAGCTACGTCGAATCAGCTACCTCAAAGGGGCTACATCGACACAACCAATTGATGCTTCATCACTAGGATAAAGGAATGGGCCAAATTTGTGTATTAACCTAATTCCAAACAATTCTCCATGTGTAGAGAGGACAACATGAAGAATATACAAATGCATTAGCAAAGAAGAAAGGAAAAGAAACTAGCAAAACTTATGTCTCTAAAGGAAGAATAATTATTTTGTAGAGAGAGAATTTTTGGAAAGGGTTTTCCAAATCACTAATTGCAAAGAATTCTAACTACACTAAGTAACAGAGATAGCTAAAAAACACTAAGTAAATCTTCCAAAAGCTAAGTGAGAAGAATTTGTTATATCCACTTTGGCTTTTTCTACATAAGTTCAAGATGTAGGTACATTCTATGACTTTTTAGCAATTAAGGTCATCTTCAAAAGGCTAGATTCAATCTTTAGCACCATTTACAATGTAGTTCTTGGATTTCTATATCCAAATGCAAAAAATGATATTTTGTATCATCAACAACATCATTTTAGCTCTTCTTCTAGTTTTGATATTCAACATCAACTCCAACATCAATTTTTTTATTAACTTCTAATGTCTTACTTTAGATCAATTCTTGACATCTTTTGTTAAATTAACTTTTAATGTTTAGTATCAAATCTCATTATTTCAACATTTATCTCTTCAATAGTCAATGTTGGTCCTACATTCAACATCTGACATCAACTTTTACATCCACATGTCGTTTCTTCTATCTAGAAGCTTCTAGAACATTCTAGAAGATTCTATGAACCCCACTATGTCATTTCTGCATGCTTTACAAGGCATTTTCAGCCTATAAATAGAATGATATCTCTAAACAAAAATGGGTTAGCTTTTGGATAATTTTTCTTCTGATTGAACATCCCTTGTGACACTTAACATTTTTTGTCCTCTTTCCTACTCAATGTAGTTAGCATTTCTTGTGATTGATGATTTGAAAAACCTCTTCTAAATGCATAACCTTTCTGCAAAATAACTACTCTACCTTTCTCTCCCCTACTAGCATATTCTATTTTCCTCATGTTGTCCTTCTAATACACAGAGAAATCATTCAAAATCAAGCCAATTCACATATCTAACCCTTACCTCTACTTTATCAATCATTGGATCTACTATTGTTCATATCAAATCTACATCATGTGCATGCATCAGAGAATGAATGGGGTAACATAGCTTCTCATCAAATACCTTGATCCTTGATACATGTCCTAGATTATCTTTTGTAGGTTTCTAATTTCATATTTTTGCTATAATTTGGATTTTACCTTTAGGCTTTTTTCTCTTTGGCCTCATCTAGATTTTCTATAGATCCAACTTATATTTTCCAATGTTTGCCTTCAGTTTATGTTTTAACGGATTAAACTTGTTCTAGTTTGCATCTCATTTCCTAATTAATTTTATCTACCAACCACATGCTACATCTTTTATCTTTCATAGATCTTCATATGAACTCTGTATGTTTTTCCTATAAGTTATTCCACATGCTCTTTTTCTTCTACTTTTAATTTTCTAACATTGGTAAAATGTTTGGCTCAGATTGTTGGGTTTTTATCCTACAATTTCAAAGTCCCCTTTTGATTTGAAGAAAATTATTTGAAAGTTTAGATTTCCTAAACCATTTTGTGGCCACAAGATTGCCTCACTCATTTTTATATTAGGTTGTGTCAAATTCTATTATTACAATGATTCCTACCACAACATCTTTCTAATGCTAGAAAGAGGAACTCTGCTAAACTAAATATTATTTCTAGGATTTACTCTCAATGTTAGCATTTTGTAATTCTAAATTTTTTATATTTTCTTCCAACATTTTTTAATTTTTCTAAGTGTTTCTAATGTACTATGTCAATGCACTACTATCACATCATTTCTGCCTATGATTTTAAAGTTATTTCTAGGATTTTCCTACTATCTAACTTTTATGAACGTGCCATGTTAAAACATTGACATCACATCATTTCTCTTTGATTTTAATATTCTCTTTGAAACTAAAGTCTCTCATCTTTTATTTTAGGTTGAACCTATTTTCAAGGATAAACCAACACAATGGTAATAATCCTATGAAGTCACAACATTGCTACAGTTGTTGCTACTATGGCATCATCATCTACATCAATCTTCTCCAAAATTAAAAAATTGATGAAGATGAGGATAAATCAAGAATTTTCAAGTGGGTTAAGCTTGAAGGAATACAAGATAGCCTATGCTAAATTAGAGCTAGGATATATCTTGATTCCTAACATGTTTAAGCGCATGGAAAAGTATGAGCGTGCTAACAAGCTATCACATTTTCTCCTTAATCTAGATCACCATATTAAACTTGATGATGAGTAAGCTAAGGAGATAGCAAAATTCATTATGTAGCATGAGAAGATACATGAATATTTTTACCTACATATCAAAAAATCTAGGATGAAGAGCATCATAGATCAACCTCTTGGTCCAAACATTACTCTCAAAGCAAAGAAACGAAGTGTTGCTTCTAAGTCAAATATCCATTTGGTAGATGAAGATGAAGACCAATGAGCAGAGGAGCTTGGAAAAAGTAACCCTCACTCTCATTTCATATATAGCATAAATATCTCAACTTCTTATCATATTGCACTTGGATCTATTCCACTCACCACTAAACCATTTTGGCTTCCTACAATTTTTATTTCACCATACCAACTATTTTCACCTAACAATGTTAGTAACCCACATGTCATTTTCTAGTCCTCTATTCCATCTTTTGGAACCCCTCACTTTATCTCTATTTCTCAACCATATCCTACCATATGTCCATTTGAGTCTTTTCTACTTTCTGCTTCTACTTTGCAAACATTCAACATTCCTCAAGTCACCAGGATATTTTCCTTTCCTATATACCCATCCAACCTAATCTTCTTGGGTGCACCTACTCCTATAACTTTTGTACTCACTACTAATATATGTCCTTCCTTAACCTCTTCACATGCTACTATGGTTTCTTCTATCATTAATTCTCCTAAGACAGATCCATAGTTGCTTGCATTACTCAATGACATGATGCTTAGTCTTCAAAACAAGAAGGATAAAATAACAAATGCACTCAACTTACAAGGAAATTTTTCTAGATTCTTCAAAAAGGTATTAAGTGATCTCATTAGCTCTACAATCCCTTTGCCAATCCTACATAAGGGAGTTTTACTACTTACTTTCACTAAGTACAATGGTAAAATGAAACATCCCATAAATCATGTGGTCACATTCAGGAATGAGTGCATGCTTTTGGCTCCTTATATTATTTTAAGATGTCTCTCAAATTCTCTTTTTGGAAGATCTTTGGAATGGTATGGGTCCCTAGCACATGCATATATTACCTCTTTGTAGTAACGTTTTGCTACCTTCATTAGGTGCTTCAAGTTCAATGTGCCTCAAAGCACCAACATGATATCTTTCACTAGCATTAAATAAGCTTTGAATATGTCCATCGATAAACTTATTTCTTAATGAACAACAACATCAATAAAACTACCTTATCATTTAAAGGAATGTCATTTGCAAGACATCTTTGAATTAGTAGTTATTGATTATATTTAGAGTAGGATGTCTTATCCTAAGCATCACTCTCTGAATGATGCTTTCCTATCCACCAAATGCATTGAAGAAGTAGCTATTTAATGAAATGACCAGGCTTTCATGTTAACTTGCAACAAGAATAACAAGGATGTCAAATAAGAGAAAAGAGCATCAACTTTTGTGTGTGTTTCCTCTTTTTCTAACGGAAAAAATAATGCTTCCTCAACTACTTCATCTTGCACTCCACAAAGTAGGCCTCAAAGAAGTAGAAACTAGTACACTAAGATATCTATGAGGTACTCTCTACTTCTAAACAATCTTCTTAGGAATGGCTACCTTAAGAAGAAACAGGTCTCTAATAAAGTAAAAGCATGCTACTATTACATTCAACTAATAGTTATGGATCCTTCTTAAAGATAAGAAGGTAACTCTAAGGTGCCTAAGTGGTATGACTATTGAGAATACTATTACTATCATGAGACTGCTAAACATGATATAGATAACTACAAGAATCTACAAGATGACATCTAGGATCTTATCAATAGGGGCAAGATAGTGGTGGAGAGTGATCCATCCACTATGCATCTAGATAATCAACAACTTGAAGTATTTTAGATTCCTTTAAGAATTAGAGGTATAATTTTAGCTTTCAATACTGAATACAAAGCTCATAAGTCTCCATCCAAAGAGCCTTACGTTATCTATTGGTCCAACTACAAACAATATAGCAGTCATCACTACAGCCTCAAAAGCCTTATGTGATTTGCTAGTCTAACTACATTTCTACATCACCCAAACCAAGTCATTCTTCTTCATCTACTTATTACATTCATGATACCAACTCCCATCATTCCACTCTTGTTTAATCTACACATCCATCTACTTCTCATCCTACTTCACCTTACACTAAACCTCAGAATATCCTTGCATACACTACAATCCAAACATATCATTTTCCTTCATCTCACATGAAAATATTTACCTACAATCAACACATCAGCGAGACACATTTAGCTAAGAAAAATGAGAAGGCAACTAATGAATTAAAGCAATCTTCTTAGACAACAAAGAAGATTTCCTTCCAAAAACAATAAGAGACTACTTCCTCTAGTAGCCTCATTCCTTTTTCTAATCCTATATAACCAAGTATAGTAGCACCTGCTTTGCAACTATCTCAATCTATGGACAATAACATCTTAGAGAAAATGATCACCATTATTCATTGTAAAGGCATAAACTTATCCTTGTATGACATTATGGCAACCTCTAAAGAACATTGTGCTACACTATATGATGTTCTTAAGAGAATCCTGGTTCCAAGTAACATTTCTACTAAGATTAAAGCTATATCTTCCTTTCTTCAAGTTCCTCACTATGGATCAAATAGTCTAAACTTCCATGATGACAACATCAATATTGATTTGAAGATAGGAAATATCTGTTATCTCTCACTCTACATCCTCATTAAAGTATCTTAAGAATTTGTAGTTCCACTGATACATGTTGATGACAGTGGCACATCAAATGTGATCACATGGGCTATTATCAAGTGTCTTAGTCTTCATGATTGAGTAGCTTTCAATAAAACATGTACAAACCTTTTTTTTTAATGGTACATAAGTATAGGTTATAGGTTCCATTAGGCTATCTTTCATGGTAGATGATCTTGTACAATCTAAAGACATCTTCATGGTGATATGCAAGTGTCATAGTGTTGTCAATATTATAGAATGTTCTTACTAGCTTAACATAGAGCTATTTCTTCTCCTATACATTAGGAGATACACATCTCCATTTACAATTGTGATATACTTGTCTCAGTGGACAAAGAAATTTCAAGTATTTCTCACCTAGATAGAGAAACGCAATCATGTTAACTTAGTGGTAAACTAGCTGATAATAAGCTTGAACCTATAGCAAGTCTATAGTTTCCTACTCTCCTAAGAAGTCTAATGTTACCACCGTTTTAATAGACTTGAGCAATGAGTCTCCTTCTAATATTAAATTCATTGACTTGGGATTTAATGAACTAGATATATTCTCATCTAAGAAGAAGGATCCTTCTTATCCTTCCTATTCAACTACTTAGAAGTTTAGCACAAATATGATAACCTTGAATGCATGAGTTATTTCATCTCTTATTTGTCACTAAGTGATAGATGTATACTAGTGCATGTTAGGATTCCTTTTAACTTTTTTTTAATAATTATTTTTTATCATTAGGCAATGATGGTTAGTGAGCAAAATTGATGTCATCTTTTTACTTATCTTTTCCTCCTAATGATGGTTTAGGGTTTAGGGTCTGGAGTATTATTAGCAGCCAATGTTAATTTAATAAATTGTTGTGAACTTTGATGTGTCATGTTAATTTTGGCTATGAATGCGCAAAGATAACTCAAAATTCAAATGAAAAATAACTTTTATTTTATTTTTTCAAAACATTGATACAACTAATGCATGTCATAACTTTTAACATGACGTCTCATTTCAACATCGAACACACTTGACACTTTACACATTTTATAAACATTTTTTTTCAACCATAAATGATGCAAAAATAATAAAATTTATAAAAACTATGCTTAACAACATCATTTTTCTCCAACAGTTTCCTCCTTTTCTTCTTCATCAACTTGCATTGAAGTTGCCTTTTCTACTAGTCTTTGTTACTTTCTTTGGGGTTTGCACCATAGAATCAAGGCAAACAGTTTAGGTTTATTTTATTGTATCCCTTAAGTGAAATAAAATAAAATAATTACTTAAAGTATTAATGCTTACCCTATGTCTCTTTATAGATTTCTAGGATCTGCTATTCTATCTTCTTCAAACTTAGGTTATCAATGTCTAATCTATTAAATCCTAATATTGGAATCTTTGATAGAATGCTTGCCCACTCTTTCTTGTAAGCCTTTACCTACTCCAAGAAGATATCATCATCTTCCCTTTCTACTACAAGTTCTTCTTCAAGATGCCTCTACTCATCTTCTAGTGTGGTATTTATCATACTATTTGCATAGCTTTCAAACAATTCTTCAAATTTGGACTATTTAATAAATAGATTTCTTATTTCTATATCTATAAATAAAATATTATTTTTATTTAACAACTTTTGGTACTCTATCATGTATCACTACTTATTGGTTTGATGCTTCCTTCTCCAGCTTTTCCATGTTACTACTAAATTCCTTAGACTAGACATTAGTGTCCTTTGAAATTATATAGCTTTATTAACCTAATCCTTGTTCAACCTAATCTTTATTCCTATGTTCCAAGAAATAGGATGTCAAATTCTCTACCTCTAACTATGAATGTTATTCTATATAATAATGTTTTCAACTTACCTTCTGATGAACCATGATTTGTCAAGCTCCGATATCAGACCCTCAATATCGGGTACGCGATATCGTGGCCTCACTAGCAATATTGGATACACAATATCGGGGTTCTTGTGTGAGCCTATAAATACAAAATTGGGGGCATGGGAGATTCATAGGAAAAGTTAGTATTAGAGTAGGATCTTTTTGTCAATTTTCAATTCCTCTCAACCCTTTCCCCAGTGCATGCCTACAGTGTGATGATTGTAATTGTACAGAACCTTTATTCGAGTGTGACATACTTGGACATGCACATGACTAGCAATAAAGATCGAGATTACTTCATCATTGCAACATTCACTTAGTTTTAACTATTATTTATTGCTTTCTTACTTAATATTTCTTTACCTTCCTCTCCTATCCCTATTATTAAATGCAGAATGAGTATGACTTAATCACGAGCATTTAAGTGTGACTACTTGGTATCCCAGTAGCGTACCTAGGACATGCACTTGGTAATCCCAGTAGTAGTACATGAGGCCCAAGATGTGTACAGATGATTAAGGATAGATGCTCATCACACTCAGGCTAGCTTAGATTCTCTCCTCCCATTCCCTCGTAGCTTAAAGAAAGTTATTTTCCATTACCTCTAGGAGTAGCACTAGTCTAGGACCACATCATACACCTCACTCTAGACTAAACCATACGTGACAAAGAAAATACTAGTCCAGGTGGGAAGACAGCAAATTGCAATCAACATGTGACTATCTAGATACCACAACTAGCCCATCTGTGGAGTTTGACTGGATCGTGCATGAATGCTCGTATTCGTATGGTTGAGTGTAAGGGTACCTCACCACTCATCATTGGCGCTATTCCCAGGGACGGTGCTAGTTATTTAGAATAGTTATATCATACAAGATTTCTATAACAAAGTATTCACAATATATCTCTTAGAAAATAAATTAATTTCAATTAAGTCACACATGATTCATAACAATGTCTCTCTCATAAGACTATGATAATGCAACAACTAGTAAGGCAATTCATTGGAGAACCAATGAATTATATGATGATGAAGATGAAGTTTGGAGTACTCAATCTGATGCAGGGGTCCCCTATGTACATAAATAAAGACAACATCATTTCAACTCACAAATTCATAACCTACCTAGTGACGATGAGCCCCTACTAGCCACTACGAGCCTAATGCATATACACGAGGTTGTTCAAATATCCCATAAGCATCATAACGAAAGCTTTCTACCCAAGTTTGATTTAAATAACTTTCCCAAATTTTCAGGAGGATATGACTTAGATCCGCAACATCATTTACAAGCCTTCTATTATGCCTGTGTATGGAACAATATTGATAATGGGTGGAAAAAACTTAAGCTCTTTCCTATAACACTCATTGGCCAAGCAAAAGTATGGTATAGGTCCTTAAGACCAAAATCAATTCAATGTTGGCCAACAATGGTAGAACTCTTCAATGA
>MNCI01031112.1:313354-338929 GCA_015680685.1 Gnetum montanum
GCGATATCGCGGCCTAGTGAAAACCGCGTCTCATCAGCTGGGTATCAAAAAAATTCCATGATCCAAATTAAAGTACTTCTTAACATCATTGCAAGCATGGAAGGTGAATGATAGAAGAGAGAATCAATCAAGAAGTATAATTATGATCTTGTGCATGGAAGGGGAATTAGTAACATTGAAGGTACATCCACTACAGTTAAGTTCTTGGTGTAAGACTAGGTTAGAATCAAAAAGGCCTTAACAAACTTGTCCCATAAAGTGGACTAGGTATGGAAAGTGATGGATGACAAGATGACCACTACACTTAAGGATATTGAGAATAGGATGGTTGAAGTTATAACAAATGTAATTACATGATACTAGCATAGAAAGAAGTATGATGGTAAGGGTAAGATGATACTTTCACATTCTAAAAGCATCAAAGAAGATCCAAATGAAGCTTCCTCATTCTTTAGTGATGAGGGTCCTTACAAATATTACACAGATCCTCATGACTTATAGTGCTACCAAGTCATGATTCATATGATTGGTGAAATGGGATAAAGTAGAATGCCTTTGAATCTTAGGTTTATTAAGAAGAACATAAGGAGGACTTCATACCTTGGTCAATCATACGATCTTGGAGGTGTGTATTCATAGCCCATGTAGTGGTAAACTCTAAATCCTTGAGATGCTACTCCATGAAATCTTCCTACTTTGATGTAGCAATAGATGGTACTTTTTGTCAATCCATACTTTTAAGGTGCCTAGGTAGGTACATATTCACTTCCATAGATGAAAACTTAATAGTACCTACCCATGTTAAATAATTCTATCATGCAAGCTTCTCAACAGCAACAACAACTTCTACCTCATGGTCCCATGTAGGATGGGATTTCTAGACAACCAAAATCAAGGCAAATAAAATTTCGTAATATTTTTTGTTATGTTGATCTTGCTTCCATGCACAGGATTGGGTAATATTACAAATTCCCATTGATTTGGTTGTGGGAGTAAGTCCAAGAGCTCATGGTATAAAATTCTATCATAAGCACAAATGTGAGCACTGTGGGATTAGGCCCACTCCATCCTCTTCATTTTATGGAAAGGATAACAATACAAACAAGACAATAGTCCACATCAAGAAGGTCTTGGTACCATCCCTTGAACACTACCAAAATGAAACATCCACTTTAGGAAGAAGTTCTTTAATAGTGTCTAGCAAATCTAACAAGATGACACTTGATGGTAGTAGTATTGTGACCATTACCATGTTTAAAGTAGCTACATGGATAATAAATAAGGTCATTTATCCAAACAGAAATAAGATCCTAGAAGTTTCATGGTGGAAATTCAATTTGGCAGGAAAGGTCATTATCTAGCTCTTTGTGACTCTGGTTCAAGAGTCAACATTATTCCATTGCAATAGTACCTTGATTAAGAACTCCCTCCTCTCAAGAGAACTAACATTTAGATAGAGGTGGTAGACCAATCCTACACATACCTTGTAAGATATGTAAATTATGTAATGAAAACATTAGTAGGATGGTCATACCTTGTAGACTTGTTGGTAATCAAATCAAAAAACAAGGTGGAGATTATTTTTCTATCATTCATGGGAAGGACCTAGTTGAGCATCATTAATGCCAGGTTAGTATTCTAAGGCCTTCATCTTGAAATCAATAGGAAATATGCAACTAGAAAGATGCATTATAGGTGGATCTTATGTGATTCTTCCTAGTCATGTGCTAAGCATGCTTGTGACTACTATGTCACAGAGCATCTTAATGTCATCAAAGATGTTAATTGCCTTGAAGAAGGTTTGATTCATGAGCCATGAATTAGGTCTTAGAAAGATCAATTGATTCCCTTGTCTTATCTGATGCCAAATCATCTGATTCGAAAGTAGAGAAGATAATGGAGGCTACCACAACATTACAATTTCTTGATTTGTTCTAGAATGTTCTCACATCACTGTTGATGAGCGGCGATGTACCCCTACGCTCAACCATACGAATACACGATCTGGTTGAATTCCAAGGACTAAGTGCCTATGTGCCTTTGTAGAACAATAATAGGTTGGTTAATCGTTGTCTTCCCAAACTTACTTGTATGTCACGGTTGTATGGTTAAGTAAGCTTGAGGCATATGATTTTATGGCTTTTATGTGTTTTATATCCTATGCTAGTAAGGAGGAGAGAGATAACTAAGTACTAATCTAATTTAACTATTTAGTAACTAAGTTCTAATTAATCCTAACACCAGTATCTGTTTCCACTTACCATACACATCCTTAACTAGTGTAACGCTGCTGGGATTACCAAACGCTAATCGTCACTGGGTTACTAAGCGCTACATGCATGCTTGATGAGTGGCGAGGTACCCCTACACTCAACTATACAAATATGAGCGTGCACACGTGATCCGGTCAAACTCCAAGGACTAAGTGCTTACGTGCCCTAATGGAACACTTAAGGTTAATCAATCGTTATCTTTCCAGACTTACTTGTATTGTCACAGTTGTATGGTTAAGTAAGTCTGAGGTCTTTGATTTTTATGTCTTTTATCTTTTTAATGCCTATGCTAAGAGGTGAAGGGTGAAGAGACTAAATGACTAACTCTAATTAACTAAGTTCTAATTGTCCTAGCATCAGTATCCGTCCCCACTTACCGTACACACCCTGAACCAGTGCAACGCTATTGGGATTACCAAACACTACTCGTTACTAGGTTACCAAGCACTACACACGTGCTCGAAGCGGTCATACTGAATGCACTTAACTAGGAGAGTAAACGATTGAGAGAGATTAATTATCTAAGAAAGCATTTAAACATTTAACATTAATTAAATCCTAATTAGCTTAGTCCACATGTTGCAAGGTTTATCAAAAAGTTCATCTTTATTTCCATACACAAATGTGTGCTCAGGTACAATTTGCTTGAATAAAGATCCGTTCACTTTGAGACTCCTACTGCGGGCACATGGAAATTATTCTATCTATGGAATGGAAAAATTGCTATAGTTTAGCTAAGGGTCTAGATCTAGATTTAGAAATAAGGGAAAGCCGCCTCTTATTTATAGAACTGGCAACGGGCTGTGATATCACGTACGTGATATTGTAGGGGTCAATGCGATATCATGGCCCATGCGATATCGCGTCCCATGATACCCCCATGACTAAAAGAAAACTCATCCTCGAGTTGCTTACAAAATATTGGAAAGGTATGGGATTATTGACTTGAATGACACTAATGGTAGATGGGGTGACATGTGAATGGATCATCATTACAAGACATGACAAAGTTAGTATTCATGACAACAAGAGTGAACACTATACACATTTGACATCCAACCTTATTTGGCAGCTGAGAGAGAAGAGAGAAGAGATAAGAGAGAGAGAAAAGAAGAAGTCTGTTGCTACTGATGCCAAGATTGCACTTTTTGTTGTCCATCCATAAGCATGTCATCAATCTTGTTCCTTGCATAACCATTCCAGCACTAGTCCATTCCAAGTGTTTCTTCTAGATCTAATCTGTTGTTGTATGATTACCATCTACACACACAACAAAATCTTAAATTAGCAAGGGTAAATGAATCACAATGTAGTTGATACCTTGCCTCGGTGTAAGGATCATTGTTGTGATATGGCTAATGCAGATCTAGAGATATAATACTGGTGACTACTTGAGGTGTAGGGGTTAGGAGAAAATCAAAAAAATTGGATTAGGACCCCCATGACTAAGAGTGAACCTCTGGTAGCGATAGAATGGAAAAAGATAAGGAATAAGAAAAGATGGAGAAAAAGAAACAATGGGAATGTTGATAAAATGAATGTTAAAGATGGAAATAAACAAAATAAATGGTGATTGCTGAAATGTTTAAGAGAAAGATATTAATGGATGCACCAAATAGCAATGTCAGTGGGTCCTCCACAAAGCAAGCTTATGCCCTTAATGCCCTGACAATCCCACATTCAAAGAGTCTGTAGGCTCTAAGAATGTCATTTGGAGACAAGAGTTAAAGTCTTAACCACAAGAGTTTACCAAAAAGAAAATAATGCATCCACCAAAATATGGACTATTGATACAATCGACAATGAGGTGAAAGATGGAGAGAGAAGGGTGGAAAGAAGAGAATGGAATGGAATCTCAAGAACAAGGTGGTGTATAGCCCCTTATGTGTTAATGGTTAATGTGACTTAGTAGATCCCATTCCAAGTCCATCCTCAAAGAAACCACATCTAGTGACTTCACATTAATACATTCGGCCAATCCATCCACCTGAAGTAACATGAATGCCTCCACCAAAGAGTCACCACCATTTCGGCGAAACGAACAAGGAGAAAATAGGAAGCGATGAGGGCCTTAGTTAGAGGGAACATTTTTATTTAGTTCCATAACCAGTGCTTGTAGCTTAGATAATTATTCCATTTATGGGGTGTGCTTTGAATTCCCACTATTTTTTATGTGTTTTTGCGTGAGAACCACACCATGCAAAGACTTATTATTTTTATTAGCTCAGCTTCCCAATAATGGAGCAACATCAGAATGTTAAGGAAAACTCAAGAAGAAAACATCCAAGCACCCAAGAGAATGACCAGCACAAATGCATCGAGTTTCCTTGAAGTCACACCCTTTTTAATCCTTGAGTCCTTCCTTAGTTTGAGAAATACCCAGTCATTGAATCGTTAATAGTTCTTATTGTTGAGAAGGGACTATACAGTTCCAAGCCAAGAGAGACCATAGAAATTTATGGATGCATGGATGACGTGGACTCATTTCCTGTTATATCAAAAGAACCATACCTTAGTATCAACATCATCACTCACAGGTAAAAACCAAACATTAGCAATTAATGGATTTCAGTTCATACCATCTTCGGAGCACTTATTCAGTGATAAACTTAACAAAATAGAAATAAATAATCACAAAAATAAATGAAGAAGTATGAACGATGTTGCAAAACAAAAATAGGAAAAGTTAAAGAAATTTATCAAATAAAAATGTGTAAAACAAAAACTTAAAAAGAAATGAGGGCTTTGATTGATCAACATAGGTGACAATCTCCCCCATGACTAAATTGAAAGGGAGAGATTTGAAATAATGAGTGCTTGTTTGAACTACTTAGAAGTTTTCAACTTCTCCCAATTGATGTTTTCAGGTTAAGGGTTGGAAGTTGATGACGCTCTTGCTCTAGTGTATCTATGCTTTCAATGTGGCTACAAGTTGGTCCCCTAGTTAGTTCCATGAATATTGGTGAGTTGCTCTCTTGATTAGCTATCAACCATTGGGTGTTCTCTTGTTGTGTGGTTACTACATACAGACACTTTTGTATGTTAACTTCTTGGGCACACTAGTTGCATGCAGGAAATGCTGAACATTACTATACGCCATCACCCTCTGTATCCCTGTATGTGATGCATGGAACCTTCTTCTTCTCGATCTTCCCATAAGTGTTTTCCATAGATATTTCTAGGGAAAGATTGCGGATTCCTAGGCATGCATTTACAGTACTTAGCCATGCTCTTCCCATTATTATTGGGAAGTTCCCTTTGTCATTGTTAACTTGTATCACTAGGAAATCAACTGGATATGACCAACCACACACAGTGCTAATGATGTCCTCCATTAGTCCCAAGGGAATAGTGATGGATTGGTCAGCTAGCTCTAAGTGAATATTGCTTTTCTTTAGTGGAGGCAGGTTCTAGGCTTTATACATCTCTTGCGATATTAAGTTGACTCTGGAACCTGAGTCCAAAAGAGCTTTACAAGGTTCATTCCCAGCAACTTGGAGATAGATTAGAGGACTCCTAGGATCAAAGAATTTCCTGGGAAGGTGGCCCACCTTAATCCAGTCAGTGACAGTATGTGTTAACATAACCGTATGCGTTGAGCTCTGTTCTTGGTTTGAAGGGAGCTCCGAAGCCTTATTTGATGGAGGAACATTCGGAGGCTCAACTGCTTGTGGTTGTGAGAGCTTGTTTGGGCTATTGGTTCTGAAGAAAGGTCTTCTCTTTGTACAGTTGTTAGAACCAGTAGCAGGTTGAAGGTTTACAACTCTCGTAGCATTGCGTTGCTGTGGTTGAGTGGGGAGTTCCCCTTGCATTGCTGGAGTAGGTGGTAGTGGAGCTATCGATGTGAGAGTGGTGGACGGATTTGGAGGATGGTATGCATGTGGTGTATCTCTTCCAGGAGAAGGAGTCCTATAGTACTCCTGAGCCTGGTAGTGACGTTGTGGGTCACATGACCAACAGAGTCACTTGGAGAGATTGGATGCTGCACGTAGTAGCCATATGGATCTGGTTGCCGGTAAGGGTATTATTGCCTAGGCGGTGGCATCCCCCATGACTGTGGGTATTGCCACTACTGGTGTTGCTCGATAGGTTGTGGTGGAGTTTCACTTGGATAATATGTTAAGGGTCGGTGGAACTACCTTGGGTTACCTTGGGGATAAGGTAACCATTGGGGTGCTTGTCGTTTGTTAAGTTGTGGGTTGAGTGCGTACACCCCAGACTCTTGTAGATGTGAGATTATTGGGCAACATCCCTTAGGATGGTCATACTGGCATATCTCACATCCACCATCATTGTTCGTATCAGAATCCACAACCTCTTCGGTGATGGTCATTTTACCCTTACCTGTGTTACGTGCATGATCCAAATCCCTCATTTTCTTTTTATCACGGTCACTACTTTGCTTCTTAGACTCCTCTATAATTTTTAGAACAGTTTCAAATCTACTATCTAAGGAGTCCCACATTTGATCTACCTTAGCCGACACTTCTATTGTTAGTTTTTGGAGTAGCAAGGTTTTCCTATTCACCAACTCTTCAAGTGGTGACTCATCCTCCTCCTCACAGAATCTTACTCCTCTTTTTTGGAGGGAAGGATCGCGCTTATACTCTTCTGCACTTTCTCTCTTACGTAGCTCTCCTTCTTCCTTAGCTATTTGCTCCAACAATCTATGAACCTCATGGGACCTAAGATTTGATAATCTCCCTTGGGCATATGTTCCAAGGGTTATCTTGGTTTCATGTCTTAGCCCATCTACGAGATGGCGTAGTTGATCCCATTGTGCATAACCATGGCCCGGGAAACGAAGTAATAATGCATAATATCAGCCCATGATAGCATCCAAGGGTTCGTGATTACCTTGCTTCCATCCTTGGATATGCTTTTGCAAGTTGGACACTTGGGAGTACGTCTGATATTTATCGTTAAATAGTTCTAGCATCGTACTCCACCTTTGAATGGATTTCAGCTCTAAGGACTAGTACCAGCTTTCCGCTTCCTTTATGAGTGTCCTTGAAAAAAACTTTAACTTTTTCCACTCATTTTCAATGTTCTGCAAGGCACATACATCGTGAAATGCCTGTAATTGGTTCTGCGGATCAGCGTTGTATCCCCCCTCAAATCGTGGGATATTATTCATGTCTAGTCTCTTATTCCAACTATCTTTTTGGTGCCTTGTAGATATTCTAATGGCCTTCATGATGTCTAACATGCTTCGGGTTGCAAGTAAGAGTTCATCATGGTCATTTCTCTTATGGGGTCTATGATGTCTATGCAGTTCCCTACTTTCCCTTCTTTCATGCCTTGATTCTCTAGAATTCCCTCGTCCTTGCTCTCGACTCTCTTGTCGAGGTCTCTCATTTTGCTTACCCTTATCCTCATGGTTAGGTTCCTTATGACTACATCTTGATGTTGAAGGAGAGGGTGAATGTTGTAATGAAGGTGAAGAAGAAAGAGAACCATTGCCATGACGATGTTTCCCACCTTCCCTTCGGTTATCTTGACCCCGATTGTGATGATGATCAGAATGCTTACCCTTATCTTGTGTTTGTGTTTCCTCATTGAACACTTGGTGTTTGTGGAGATTAGAACTAGGGTTATGAATCGTGGAGCGAAGGTTTAGATACACTACCTCGACACTATCGTTAGGAGGGGGAACATAATTTTGTGGAGAACCTATTGAAATAGGTTCACCACCCTTAATTTTGCTTATGACAGGTGAAGCATTATGGGGTCCTTTGCCCTTCAACGATGTATAATATTTCTCCTATTACAAATCCTGTTGACGTTGCGCTTCTATGGGATGGTAGTCCCTTGCATTGTAATCGCATGCAATGTACTCAACGTATAATTGTGACATGCCTATTCATGCAAGGGCATGAACGAGCATGTTGGGGGCTACTCTATCTGGAGGTAACACTATGTTATCCTCTAGGTCTCTTCAACGCAGTTGTTCATCTTGATGGAAGACAAAGGTAAAGTCAGGTATATATTCATCATGATGAATATATACCACATTGAATTGTTGAGGAACTGGCGATTCTTGGTTATGTGTGTTGTGCTGCCGACTGTCTCTAGTGTTGTTCCTAGTCGGTGAAGTTCTTTTGTTCGAAGAAGAAGACACTTTAGTCTTGTTTTGGTGTGTTATTTACCATTATGTTATTTTCCTTATGATTAACCCTAAGGGTTCATTTAAGCTCCCAACGATGTGAATGATATCCTATGTTCTATGTAGCGCACAAACAACTAAGTCCCTGACAATAGCGCCAATGATGAGTGGTGAGGTACCCCTACACTCAACCATATGAATACGAGCATGAACACGCCATTCGGTCGAACTCCAAGGACTAAGTGCTTATGCGCCCTAATGGAACACTTAAGGTTAATCAATTGTTATCTTCCTAGACTTACTTGTATTGTCACGGTTGTATGGTTAAGTAAGTCTAAGGTCTATGATTTTTATGTCTTTTATCTTTTTAATGCCAATGTTAAGAGGTGAAGGGTGAAGAGACTAAATGACTAACTCTAATTAACTAAGTTCTAATTGTCCTAGCATCAAAATCTGTTCCCACTTACCGTACACACCTTGAACCAATGCAACACTACTGGGATTACCAAACGCTACTCGTTACTGGGTTACCAAGCGCTACACACGTGCTTGAAGCAGTTGTACTGAATGCACTTAACTAGGAGAGTAAAGGGTTGAGAGAGATTAATTATCTAAGAAAGAATTTAAACATTTAACATTAATTAAATCTTAATTAGCTTAGTCCACATGCTGCAAGGTTTATTAGAAAGTTCATCTTTATTTCTGTACACAAATGTGTGCTCAGATACAATTTGCTCGAATAAAAATTCATTCACTTTAAGACTCCTATTGCGGGCACATGGAAATTATTCTATCTTTGGAATGGTAAAACTACTATAGTTTAGCTAAGGGTCTAGATCTAGATTTAGAAATAAGGGAAAGCCACATCTTATTTATAGAACTGGCGATAGGCTGCGATATCGTGTACACAATATCGCAGGGGCCGACGTGATATCGCGGCCCATGTGATATCGCGTCCCATCAATGCTCGAAGCGATCATACTGAGTGTATTTAACTAAGAGAGTTGTAGGGTGAGAGAAATCACTAATCAACTAGGAAAGAATTAAATAATAATTAATGCTAATTAATTTATTTTGTATGCTGCAAGGTTTATCATAAAGTTTGTCTTTATTGTCGTACATAAAGTGTGCTCAGGTACACAATGCTCAAATAAAGATCCGTTCACTCTATGACTCCTACTGCAGGCACGCAAAAATAATTATAACTCTAGGGGGAAGAAATGGCAAGAGTTTGGCTAAGGGACTAACTTTCTAATGTGGAAACCAAGGGCACCACCTCTTATTTATAGGCAAGGAGGCAGGCCATGATATCGGGTATTTGACATCACATGGTTGATCCGATATCGCGGATGTGATATCACGGTTCATCATACCCCCATGACTAAATGAAAACTCATCCTTGAGTTTCTTCCAAAATATTGGGAAGGTATGGGATTATTGACTAAATGACCATTGATGGTGAAACGGGGTGACAGACTCAACATGCTCGGTGAATGGATCAACAATATAATACATGATAACATTAGTGTTCATGACCACAAAGGTGAACACTGTACATAAATGACATCCAACCTTATTTGGCAGCTAGAAGAGAAGGAGAGAGAGAGAAAAGAATAAGACATGTTTTTGCCGATGCCAAGATCGTGTCTTCCGTTGTTTATCCATAGCCATGCCACCAATCTTGCTTCTTTTGTAAACGTTCCAGTTTTGGTCCATCCTAAGTGTTTCCTCTAGGTCCAGTCCATTGTTGTATGATCACCATATGCACACACAACATAATCACAAATGAGCGAGGGTAGATAAATCATAATGTAGTTGATACCTTGCCTTGATGTAAAGTGCATTGGCTAAGTTGTGGTTATGGCATATACTAATTCTAGAGATTTAACACTGGTGACTACCTAAGGTGTAGTTGTTAGGAAAAATTGAAAAAATTGTGCTAGGGCCCCCATGACTAAGAGCGAACCTCTGGTAGCGATAGGATGGAAAAAGATAAGGAATAAGAAAGATAGAGAAAAAGCAACAACGGAAACACCAATAAAATGGATGTCATAGATGGGGATGAAACAAAAAATTGTTGATTGTAGAAAATGTTTAAGAAAAAGAAGTTAACAAATGCACTAAAAAGGAATGCGAGTGGGTCATCCCCAAAGCTGGCTCATGCCCTTGATGCCCTGACAGAGCCACAAACCAAAGAGTCTGTAGCCTTTAGGAATGTCATTTGGAAGCAAGAGTTAAAAACTTACCCATAAGAAATTACGAAGGAAAAATAATGCATCAACTAAGATATAGACTAATGAGAAAACTCGCAATGAGCTGAAAAGTTGAAAAGAAAGGTGGAGAGGAGAGAATGGAATAGAAACCCAAGAACAAGGTTGTGTAAAGTCCCTTGTGTATGTTTGATGGTAAATGTGACTAAGTAGAACTCATTCCAAATCTAGGCTTAACAAACCACATTCAATGACCTCGCATCAACACATTTGACCAACCTACCCTCTTGAAGCAACAAGAATGCCTCTACAAAAAGTCACCACCATTCTGAGGAGAGAAAGATGGAGAATCAGGAAGCAAGAAAAGGCCTTAGTTAAAGGGAACCTTCAGGCATGGGTATCATGTTTTTCCAGTTCCATAACTAGTGCATGTAGCCCAAGTTCATTATTGTGTCTAAGGGGTGTGCTTTGAATTCTCACTATTTTTTTTTGCGTGAGAACCACACCATGCAAAAACTTATTTTTATGTACTCAAATTTCGGTGATTTGATGAATGGTTATAATGGTAAAAAGCCCAAAGAAAAAGCATTCAAGCACTCAAGAGAATAGCCAACACAAATGCATTAAATCCCCTTGAAGTCACACCCTTTTCATCCTTTGAGTCCTTCCTTAGTTTGAGAAATACCCAGCCACCAATTCCTTATCAGTTTTATTAGAGAAAGGGATTGTATAGTTCCAAGCCAAGGGAGACCATAGGATTTTATGGATGCATGAACAACGTGGACTCATTGCTTGTTTAATCAAAAGAACCATACCTTAATATCAACATCATACTTCAAAGGTAAAATCCAAACATTAGTAATCAATATGATATTACTCATGCCACCATCATGAAGACTTATTGGGTGATGAAAAAAATAAAGTAATCACACAAAGAAATGGTAAAAATATGAACGATGGTATATATAAAAAAAGAAAGATTAAAGAAATGTGTAAAACAAAAATGTGTAAAACAAAAACTTAGAAAGAACTGAGGGCCTTCAATGATTAGCAGAGGTGGCCATCTCCCCCATGACTGAGTTGGACAAAGGAGATCCAAAATAATGAGCAAGGTTGTCCACCTACAGAGGTAGCATATGTTTTGGCTATCTTAAACTCATGGAAAAGTTTTATTTGTTGCATGTTGACTAAGAGTCTCTTATCTAGGTTCTTAGGTTTATATATGGTCATGGCCTCTGAAGGGAAAGTTGCATAGATAATGTAAGGTCCTTCCCACAGTGTTTGAAATTTAGTATGTTGTGACACATGTGTGGGGTTCCAGTAGAGAACCTTATCTCCTGGTTGATACTTAAGTTTCCTAATTTTCAGGTCATGACATTGTTTATTAAATGCCTTGTGCAACTCATTAGATGATAGGGTAGCTAGTCAGTTCTCATCTAGCAAATTAAGAGTCATCAACCTTTGTTTTTGTGCTAGATCGAGGTCAAGGTTGAGGTCACATGCCATGGCTAGCGTACGAAGCTCAGTCTGGATGGGGAGCGTTGCAAGTTTTCCATACACTAACTCGTAGGGAGAGTAGCCTATAGGGAGTTTCCATGTGGAGAGGTATGCCCAAAGAGCATCATTCAGTTTAGTGCTCCAGTCTTGCCTATACTTGCTAATGGTTCTGGTCAATATCTTAGTAATCTCCCTGTTGGTGACCTCAGCTTGACTATTTGCTTGGGGGTGGTATGGTGTAGTCAATTTATGCTCAACCCCTAAGTGTTGCATTAACTTCCAAAAAGTTGCACTTGTGAAGTGTGTATCGTTGTTTGAGATAAGTGAACGTGCCACACCAAACCTGTTGATGACTTGTTGTTGAACAAATTGTGCAGCTGTAGATGATGTGCAATCTTTAACGAAAACTATTTCAGCCCATTTTGTTAAGTAGTCTACGACAACTATGATGTAAACTTTTCCATTGGACATTGGTGTAATGGGACCCATGAAATCTATTCTCCAAATGTCGAAGGGTTCTAACAATTGAATCCATTATTGCAGATCCTCCAATCTAGCAGTTATTCCCCCATCACGTTGACAATGCTCACAAGATTGGACGAATTGATGGGTGTCCTAGAACAAGGTAGGCCAATAATACCCTACAAGTAGGATCTTGATGGTCCTTTGTCTCCTAGCATAATGACCCCCACAAGGGCCCTGATGAGTGTCTTAGAGAACTCTTAATTGATCTCTATCGAGAACACACCATCGAACCAAGCCATCAGAACATACTTTGTAAAGTTGTCCATTGATCTCCATAAAGTACTTGGCTCTGTGAAGAAATTGCTGTTTCTTCTTAAGGTCTAGCTCTTGTGGTGTTTGTTGGGTAAGAAGATAGGTGAGAATGCTACTGTACCAGTTTGTCTCCATGGGTGATTGGTTATTCAATACATCGGCAAAGAGGAATGGAAATTAGATACTCATCCTCTTTGCTGTTCCAGTGTAACCAAGATAAATGATCATCAACTACATTCTTGGTGCCTTTATGATCAATCATCATTAAATCAAACTCTTGTAGGATTACCAGCCATCATATAATATGGGGGCTTACCATTGTCTTATTCATGAGGAACTGGATTACACTATGATCTATGTGTGTGAATACTTTTTACCCCAATACATAGTGTCTAAATTTTTCTAGTGCAAACACTATAGCCATTAATTCTTTTTCTATAGTAGTGTAGTTGAGTTGTGCACCAATGATACTTTTACTTGCACAGTGGATGTAATAAGGATGTTTTTGGTCATCTAACTATGTAATTACGGCTTCTAAGGCATAGTTGGATGCGTCAGTCATGACATGGAATGGTTTGGACCAGTTAGGAGCTTGTAGAATGGGTGTTTCTACTAGCTTCTATTTCAGAGTTTGGAAAGCTAGTTCACATTCCTTGGTTCACTTGAAGGATATGTCCTTTTTCGTTAACTCTACCAATGGTTTGGAAATCTTTGAAAAGTTCTCTATGAATCTCCTATAGTAGCCAGTGTGTCCAAAGAATGATCGAATGTCTTTGACAGTTTCCATTTGACAGGTAATTCCTTGGATGACTTTGATTTTCTTCGGGTCTACCTCTATTCCTGCATGTGAGACTTTATGTCCAAGTACTACACCTTCTTGGACCATCAAATGGCTTTTTTGCCAGTTAAGCCTTAGATTAGTTTTTACACATCTTTTTAGCACTTACTATAACCGATCCAGGGCTTGATCAAAACTTGCTCCATAAGTGGAGAAGTCATCCATAAAGACTTCCACACCATTTGCTATCTGTTGTTGGAATATTCTTAGAACTAAGTGTTGAAATGTTTGTAGGGGCATTGTACAAGCCAAATGACATTTATTTGTATGCAAACATTCCCCAAGGACCAGTGAATGTAGTTTTGGCTTGGTCTTATGGGGCTATTTATATTTGGTTGTATCTGCTATATCCATCTAGAAAACTATAATAGCGATGCCCTGCGATTGTGTCTAAGACTTGGTCAAAAAATGGCAATGGAAAGTGATCCTTGAATGTTGCCATGTTTAGTAGCCTAAAATCTATGCACACCCTCTATTTGCCTTCCTTTTTAGGCATGATTACTAAGGGGCTAACCCATTCGCTATTAACAATGGGGTATATGAACCCAACCTTTAGAAGCTGTTTGATTTCTTCTTTTACTACTTGCTTCAACTTTGGGTTCAATTACCTTTATGGTTGTTTTTGAGGCTTCATGGAAGAGTTAGTGTAAATCCTATGCTGGCATATCCTAGGATCTATTCCAATTAATTCTATATATGACTAGGCAAAGGCTTTCGACCACTTGTTTATTACCTTTAGCAGACTCTCTTTTTGTTGTGGAGCAAGTCTTGCGTTGATGATTACTGATTTTCCATTCTTAAGGAATGTGTACTTCATACCGATGGACAATGGTTTTAGCTCTAGGGGCTCTTGTTTAAATTTCTTAGGAATTTTCAACTTCTCCCAGTTGATTTTTTCTAAGGTAGGACTTGGAAGTTGGCGGTGGACTTGCTCTAATGCATCTATGCTATCTATGTAAGTGCAAGTCAAACCCTCAGTTAGTTCCATGCATATAAGTGAGCTATTGGTGGGAGAGATGCGGCTGGATTGGAAGGATGGTACACTTGTGGAATATCACCCCTAGGAGAGGAAGTCCTATAGTACTCAGGGGCTTGGTAGTGATGTTGGGGAGTAATGTGACCAACAAAGTCACATAGAGAGATTAGATGTTGCACGTAATATCCATAGGGGTTAGGTTGTCGGTAAGGATATTGTTGCCTTCGTGGTGGCATTTCCCATGATTGTGGGTGTTGCCACTGTTGATGTTGCTCAATTGGTTGTGGTGGAGTTCCACTTGGATAATACGTTAAAGGTTGGTGGAACTACCTTGGGTTACCTTGGGAATAAGGTAACTGTTAGAATGTTTGCTGTTTGTTTAAACGTGGATTAAGTGCATACATCCCAGACTCCTGTAGATGTGAGATCACATGGCAACATCCCTTAGGATGGTCATATTGACATATCTCACATCCACTATCATCGTCTATATTTGAGTCCACAACCTCTTCAATAATAGCAACTTTACCCTTACCCTTGTTACGTGCATTTTCTGCTTCTCTCTTTTTTCTTTTGTCACGATCACTACCTCGCTCCCTAGACTCCTCTATTACTTTGAGAATAGTTTGAAACCTACTATCCAGGGAAACCCACATTTGGTCTACTTTTGCCAATACTTTTGATGCTTACTTTTGGATAGGCAAGGTTTTTCTATTCACCATCTCTTCGAGTGGTGGCTCTTCCTTATCCTCACAAAATCTTACTCCCTTCTTCCATAGAGAAGGATCTTGGTTATATTCTTCTGCACTCTCTCTTTTTCGTAGCTCACTTGCTTCCTTAGCAACTTGCTCCAGTAGTCTATGAATTTTATGGGACCTAAGCTTAGATAACCTTCCTTAGGCATAAGTCCCAAGGGTTCTTCTCGTTTCATGCCTAAGCCCCTCTATGAGATGGCGTAGTTGATCCCGCTATGAATAACCATGGCCAGGACAACGATGTAATAGTACATAATAGCTGCCCATGGTAGCATCCAAGGGTTCATGACTTGTTTCCATCCTTGGATTTTCTTCCATAGGTTAGACACCTGGGAGTTCGTTTGGTACTTATCGTTAAACAATTCTAACATAGTACTCCATCTACAAATGGATTCCAGTTCTAAGGACAGGTACTAGCTTTCAGCTTCTTTTATTAGTGTCTGTGGGAACAACTTAAGTTTTTGCCACTCATTTTTTATGTTTTGCAAGGCACACATATCATGAAATGCTTGTAGGTGATTTTGAGGATCAACGTTATATCCCCCTTCAAATTGTGGGATGTTATTCATGTCTAACCTCTTGATCCTACTATCTTTTTGGTGCCTTGTTGGAACTCTCATGACCTTGGTTATGTCTAGCATGCTTCGAGTAGCAAGTAAGGGTTCATCATGATTGTCTCGTTCGTAGCATCTATGATGCCTATGTTTTTCCCTTCTCTCCATTATTCTATGGCATGATTCCCTAGAATGCCCTCGTCCGCTGTCTTGGCTATTTCATTTGTGACTTCCACTTTGTTTTCCCTTATTGTCACAATCTATTTCTCTATGACTACATCCAAACACTGAAGGAGGGGGTGAAGGGGATGACGAAGGTGAAGAAGAAGGAGAACCACCATCATGACGGTGTCTACTACCTTCTCTTTGGTGGTCTCTACCTCGATCGTGATTGCGATCAGAATGCCCACCTTTGTCATGTGTCCTTATTCCTTTTTTAGACACTTTGTGTTTGTTGGTATTAGCACATGGGTTATGAATAGTAGAATGAAGGTTTTGATACACAACTTCTTAGCCAAAGTTAAGAGGAGGAACATCATTATGTGGATGACTACCTGAGGTAGGTTCATCACCCTCAATTTCGCTTAAAACATGGGGGGCATTCTTGGACCATTTTTCCTTCAAGGACTTATGGTGTCTCTCCTATTGCAAATCCCTTTGACGTTGCACCTCTATGGGATGATAGTCTCTCAAAGAATAGTCCTACGTAATGTATTCTACATGTAAGTGTTGCATGCCTATTTGTGTGAGAGCACGAAGAAGCATACTTGGGACTAAACAATTGGGAGGTAACACTATGTTACCTTCCAAGTCACACCAATGCAGCTATTCATCTTGGTGGAGAATAAAGGTGAAGTCGGGTACATATTCATCGGGATGAATATATACACACAAAACTATTGAGGAATTGGCAGATCAACATCATGTGTATCCTGTCATCGATTGCTTCTTGTGTTAGTCCTAGGTGGTGAAGTGCTTTTGTGCGAAGAAGAAGACATGTTGTCTTGTTCAGTGTGTAATGTACTATTATCTTTTTCCAAACCAACCCTAAGGGTTTGTTCCAACGATGTGAATGGTTTCCTAAGTTCTACTTAGCGCACAAACAACTAAGTCCCTAACAACGGTGGCAATGATGAGTGGTAAGGTACCCCTATGCTCAACCATATGAATACGAGCGTTTCACACACAATCTGGTCGAATTCCAAGGACTAAGTGCCTATGTGCCTTTGTGGAATAATAACATGTTGGTTAATCATTATCTTCCCAAGCTTACTTGTATGTCATGGTTGTATGGTTAAGTAAGCTTGAGGCATATGATTTTTATGGCTTTTATGTGTTTTATATCTTGCACTAGTAAGGAGGAGAGAGATAACTAAGTACTAATCTAATTTACTATTCATTAACTAAGTTCTAATTACTCCTAACACCAATATCCATTCCCAGTTATGATACACATCCTGAACCAGTGTAATGCTACTGGGATTACCAAACATTAATTGTCACTGGGTTACTAAGCACTACAGGCATGCTCGAAGTGGTCGTACTGAGTGTATTTAAGTAAGAGAGTTGTAGGATGAGAGAAATCATTAATCAACTAGGAAAGAATTAAATAATAATTAGTGATAATTAATCTACTCTATATGCTACAAGGTTTATCATAAAGTTTGTCATTATTTCCATACACAAAGTGTGCTCAGGTATACAATGCTCAAATAAAGATTAGTTCACTCTATGACTCCTACTGTGGGCACGCAGAAATAATTCTAACTCTGGGGGGGAAGAAATGGCAAGAGTTTTGCTAAGGGAATAACTTTTTAATGTGGAAACCATGGGCGCCACCTCTTATTTATAGGCAAGGAGGTAGGCTGTGACATCGGGTATCCAACATTGTATGGTTGATCTGATATCGCGAACGCGATATCGCGGTTCATCAACTGCTAGGGATCAAGCTACTTTCAAAGGGCTTGGAATACCTATTTCTCATCAATGGTTATCCTGTTATCATCAATTCTACTTTGATGACCATATAAAAAATTGAGTTAAAAAAGATAGTTGCAAAGTAGAGAAGAGTCTTCACCTAGTCCCATGATGAACTCCTAGGAATTGACTTCTCTATTTGTTAATATTTTATATATATGGCCCTAAGTATCACACCTTAGTGAATACTTCAACAAAGATTCAATCCTAACATGGTGTACATGGTGGGAATTATGCTAGAAAGAGAATCACAATAATCTATTGCTCATGTGCTATTTTTGGCCCATCATGTTTTATGATGCTTAAAGCTTTGTGCACTACTGTGACAAGTGCTAACATAAGGGAGGTATGTTCTCATGTGTGTAGCAATCATAATAATAGATCTAGCCATTGGAGCCCTTGAATGTAGGGGGGATTAACTTCATTATATGTATAGATTATTATGTTATGATTTTGAATAGCAAAGAATACATCATTATATGTATAGATTATTTCACAAAGTGGGTGAAAGCTATTACTATTAAGGATTGTTCATCTACCACTATAGTGAACTTCCTTTGGAATAATGTCATCCACAAGTTCAATATTCCTCAAGTCTTGATCTTTGATAATGATATGCAGTTTAATAGTAAGGTTTTTAAGAATTTATTAGAATCTTGTGGATTTAATCATCAATTAACTTCTTCTTATTACTTGTAGACCAACAGCCAAGTGAAAGTTACTAACTACGAATTTATTAGAATGCTCAAGAAAATGATTAGTAGGTATAGAAGAGACTAGGCTAATAAGCTTAATGATGCTCTTTAGGCCTATTGAATGATATGGAAAAATCTTGTTGGTTACATACCATTTGAGCTAGTCTATGGATAGGTTTCACAACTTTGATCTTAAAATAAAAATCTTGGGCAATGTTGTAGATTTTGATATGAGGTTAGATTTTACATAGAATGAGATTTTGATCAATCTTAATCTTCTTGATGAGAATTGCAAGATCTTTTTGATGTTTAACAAGTTAGAACAAGACTAAGGCTCATCATGGTATTTGGACAAGAAAATTTGATTTCAAACTTGGTGATAAGATCCTCTATATCAATCTTTCACACTTGTTCCATTTGGGGAAGTTTCAATTTTAATGAAAAGGATCATACATTGGCCACATAAGCTGCTAATCTAGCACAATACATGTCTACTATCTAGATGAGCCAGGAAAAAGTTTCTTAATCAATGTGCAATACTTAAAGTGCCACAAAGAACATATTTCTCCTTTGAGAGTCCATAATGATCAATGTTGTATTTCACACTTGGAGGTCTAATAGGTGATAGACATGGATTAGTCATGGGGGAGAAATCCTTCATGCTATATTGAATTGTTTTTTGTTCATGCCATTTTATTTGTGTGTTTTAATAAATATTGTATGTTTAGTTAGTATCTTTATATTTTTTGAACTTAATGATTAATCATTCTTGATTTTTTACTTAAGTATGGTTGTGTGTGCATGCAAAAACTAATTAATATGCTTTATGAATGCTCACATAATAAGCCAATGATGGATGGGTGAGTTATAGATGTAATGATGATGTGAGAGGGCCAAACAGATCCAAAGTGGAGCCTTGATCAATGGAATGCCCATGTAGTTTAATTCCTATGCTTACATTTTCTTCCATTTGTCATGAGTGAACTAGGCTTAGATTCAATAGGGAGTTGGAACTTACATTATGCGCTATTGAAGCTAATGCTACTAGAACCATGTGTAGGTGGTAGGTACACACCTTAAGGTGTGAGCTCTAGAATCCTGGAAGCGTGCTTGATCACTAGTAAGAAAAGGATGTACTAGCAAGAGTCATTATGAATATTGGATGGGTCTAATCAGTGTTGTTGGACCAACATGCACATGCTTATAATGCTTGGCCATTATATTCAAAAGAGGTTTATGATCTCATGGACTTATATACATCATGCAATGAGGGATGAATTCTTTGTTTTGTGCAAGTCAAATACTCCAAGTGGTGATTCAATACTTTAGTTATTTCCATGAGTTTTCATGCATAATTTGAAATGCTCTTCTCATGAAAGAAAAAGAAGAGATAAAAAAGTTTAAATGAAAATAAAAATAAAAGAAAAGAAATAAGAGAAAAGAAAAGATGAAAATAATAACAGTGATGAGAAAAGGAGGTAATGGAAAGAACAATATAACACCAAGCTTATGAATCTACATAGACTGGTATTCTTGCCATTCTAGATTGATCCTATGATTGCTCAAGTTAAGACTAAAACCAATGCCTATGTAAGAATTTCACATGTTCAATCTTCTACCTTGATCACTTTACTTCCAAAATGTAGCAATCCAAGATAATCTCTTGCTCATCCCTACCCATGGCCATGAACTCCTAAAAGTCTCTCTCTTAATAAACTTTGGTTAAGTTAATTATTGCTTTTGTCTAATTTCTAAATCCATTTGTTTTTAGGGGGGTCAAGATCATAATCCTTGATTCAAACAATGATCATAACCATCATGAAAATCCTAATTATTTGTTCATGACATTGTAATTACTATTGGGATGTGGAGTTGATTAGTGTAGCCAAAGAGATTGATGTGAGGTTTCTAGTAAAGCAAAATTTGGGAAACTTGTTATGCATATGTGCACAAATGAAAGAAAAATAAACAAGAATATTAACTTCTAGATGATTTGTGATATGTTAACTTGATTAGATTTCACCAATGTTTGGATTGTAAAATAATCAATACTAGATGACACTAGTAGAGGCACAAATGAGCTTGCACTTGAAAGGGGAACTTGGAGTTCTATTTCCATTGTACAAAGGAGTAGGAGTGAAGGGATGCAACTATGGATCTCTTGTAGCATGTAGGATGTATTCATGTGCTTCCATGAGCTAATTGAATGATTGGCTAGAAATCCAGTGATGTTGAACTCTCACCTTCATTTTCTTGTCCATCATCCATTCTCTATCTTTTTCTTTCTGTTCTGTGCATTGTTATGTTTAACTAAAAGTTGAATGGGTAAAGTGAAAAATGAGATTTGGCCTTCCAAGGAGAAGGACTCACATTTGATGTTATTGTCTTACTAGTTGTTAGAAACCCATAGGTGTCCTATTAATGAGTTTTACAAGAGCAAGAAAGGTAGGTGTTTGCTATGGGGAGGACTCACTTGTAAATCCTTGGTAGCTTAGCATTGGGAATGAGGGAACTCAATCTTATTTTCCAAGATGATTGTGTTTACATGACATAAGGCAATTAATTGGTCTTCCATTTATATGATTAAAGGTCAATAAGCATAATGGTTTGAACAAGAATATTTCTTTTCACTTCTTTCCTTTGCCTACATATTCTGATTATGGATTAGATATCTGACCAAGTCACACTTCATGTTCTTGCACATCTTAATTTATTTGGTTGATGGTATCACATGTTTTGGAGCCCGTTGATTTATTTAAAATACAGGTTATTCTTTTGTTCTTTGGTATATGCATTTAATCCATATTGTCCAAGGTTGGTATCTTGTAACTTAGTTGTGAGGGAGAGGCACAATTGGGTATGTATTCCTCGACACTTTTCTATGTCATCCATCATGTCTATGTATGTGTTTAGCATTCAATTGTGATTTTTTTCTTCATGTTTTCTTTGGAACTTATACTTATCATTTTTTTCATACATAAGTTTTTTAATGGTGATTTAACATCTAAAGGTTTTATATGATTTTTAGCATTGTTGTAATCAGCATGTTAGGCAAGTGCAGCCCTTAGATCCATGAAGGAACTAGTCAAAGGATCTCCAGCCTTAGTTTATGAACCAAAAGAGAGATGAAATTCTTTGACTCTAGTTGAAGAACATCAATTTGATCTAGAACCTAAATTTTTTTTTCTCAAAAATAAGATTTGGAGGCAAAAGGATCATGTTTCCAAATCACAAGTGCAAGATGTGCATAATAATTGACACTTGAATTTGAGACAAAATAGTTTTTAGAGATCATTCCATCAAGGCCAAGGCATCTTTAGCTTTTCAAGCATGCTAGGGAACTCTTCTTATCAACCATCATCCTCTAGTTTCTCTTCTTAATGTGGTAATTTTGTAATATGATTCTTATGTCAAATTAAATTATACATTTGTAATTCTTCTACATTAACCTTGTCATGTGTCTAGTTCCAGTTCTTATGTGTTGGGTGTTAAAACTATGAGACTAGCTTTACTTAGTCATGGAGGAGAGATGAGACATATAGTAATAATTTGTATATCTATTATCAGCTCTAGATTTGGGAAGTACTTCATGTGCCTTGTGTTTGTAGTCTAGCATGTACGATTGAGGTTCTATGTCTCATAGGTTTGTACCCTTGGCCCCTATATCATTCTTTAAGATTGTGTATATGGTATAACTTTTTTAGAATGATTCAAGCTTAGTTTGAATTCCCTTTGGTTCTTCCAACATGCCTTCTTGAGTTCTGGCTTTTATCTAGAGTTGGTTAGGCAAAGTGTGGTTTGGGAAGGTGTGTTATCTACGTCAATGCACACATCCACTGCTAGGCCTGGTTTGGTCTTCTTTATTAGTAGTATGATTGAGATTGGCTCAAGCTATGTTGAAGAACATACATAGATGCCTAGGCCTTGATAAGCCTCTTTCATTATTTCATGAAAACTATAAATACCCAGGATGAGCTCATATATACATCTTAGTCACAGCATAGACATAACTTTCAATTCATTGGAGCTTTTAGTGTCTAGTTTATGTGAAGAGCTCTTCATTCCTTAGGTAAGTTGATTTTCTTCCTTGTTTATGTCTGTATTATGAGTCATCACTTTCACAAATGTGGCTAAACTCTATTAGAGTGCTACCTTGCTTATGTAGCCCGAAACTATTTGAATTATACAAAGTCCAATGTTTGTGCCATGAATAAAGCTCATGGTTTTCTCTTATTCTACTATTGATACCTTAAATATTAAAACATTAAAAATAGTTATTTTATTTTCAATTTATTGAGGTGTGATGATTCATCCTTATTAAGGAAAGTCATAACTATATGACATGGTGTTAGACCATTGAGGTTATATATAAGAGCAATTTATTACTTTGCAGGTATGTTATTGCACATGTTTCATAAGGGGTTATGACATGTGTAAGTGTTTGTAAGCATTACACCTATCCCCATAAGGGATTGTGATGCATGTGTGTTTATTATTGTTTCATTCTTATATTCATAAAATTCATACAAATCATAATGTAAAATTATAAATATTTTCTCTATTCCCTACTGATGAGTGGCGAGGTACCCTTGCACTCAACCATATGAATACGAGCGTGTACGCGCGATTCGGTCGAACTCCGCAGACTAAATGCCTTAACGTCACAAGAAACAGTTGGGGTTAATTGTTCGTTGTCTTCCCAGGCTTGCTTGTATGTGTCACGGTGTATGGTTAAGCAAGTCTGAGGTATATGATTTTTTGGTATTTTTCAGTTTATCTCCTAAGCTATGAGGGAAAGGGTTGAGAAACTAACTAACTCTAACGAATGTCTAAGTCTAAATTAACTAGCGTCAGCATCCGTTCCCACTTACCGTACACACCCTGAACCATGCAACTGTGGCTACCAAACGCTAATCATTACTGGGATCACCACACGTAACGCACGTGCTCAAAGTGGTCGTACTGAGGCACCTATTTAGCCTAAGTGTGATAAGCAGCTGATTCCTTAGCTAGCTGTACACACCTGTGGGTGCTCGTAGTCAAGTTGTACTTATCACACGTTCTAGCCTAGCAATGAGTAGCTGATTCCTTGACCAGCCGTACACATTGGACTACTACTGGGATTGCCAAGCGTAGATCCTGGAATACGCTACTGGGTTAACAAGCAGTCACAATGCTCGTAATCAAGTCGCACTCACGCGTTGTGACGAGCAGCCGATTCCTTGATTAGCCGTACACACCCGTAGATGCTTGTAATCAAGTTGTACTCGTGCGCACTAGGAAAGCAATAAATAACAACAAAATAAAATCATGTACTGCAAGGTTTATCCAATCAAGTTCATCTTTATTGCCGTACACAACTTGTGTTCAGGTTACAAAGTTGCTCAAATAAAGAGCCGTTCACTGTAGGACTTCTACTGCGGGCACATGGAAAATTAATCTAACTCTGGAGTGTTCAAACTGCCAGAGCTTTGCTACTTCTAGCCAGGATTGGGAAATGAAGGGAGTGCCGCCTCTTATTTATAGATATGGCGACAGACCGCGATATCGCGTACGCGATATTGCAGGGGATGCGATATCGCGGCTTGTGCAATCTGCGTCTCATCATACCCCCATGACTGAATGAAAACTTGTCCTCGAGTTCCTTACAATGATATCAGGTAGGTATGGGATTATTGAGGGGAAATGGAACTAATGGAATGACATGTGAACGGTTCCTTATTACAAGACTTGACAAAACTGGTGTTCATGACAACAAGGGTGAACACCTTATTACAATGACATCAGGCCACATTTGGCAGCTGAGAGAAAAGAGGAGAGAGAATAGAAGAGAAGAAGAGAGAAGAGTCTTGCTGCTGCCAACGCCTAGATTGCGCCTTCCATTGTCCATTCGTAAGCGCATTATCCATTCTACTCCTTGCATAGCTGCTTCAGCATTGCCCATTCCAAGTGTTCGCTCCAGGTCCAATCCGTTGTTGTATGATGGCCATCTACACACATAACATAATCATATATTAGCAAGGGTAATTGAATCATTAAGTAAATAATACCTTGCTTCGGTTTAGGTTCATTGGCTAGGTTGTGGTATGGCTGATATGGATCTGGAAAAATGTAGATGATGACTACCGAAGGTGTAGAGGTTAAGGAGAAAAATGAAAAAAAATCCGGGGCTTAGGAGAAAAATCAAAAAAGCAGGCCCAGTACCCCCATGACGAATCGTGAACCTCCGGTAGCGTTAGAATGGAGAAAGAAAAGAGTAAGACAGATAGGGAAAAAGGGACAATGATGGCATCATTGAAATGGATGTCAAGATGGAAATGAGCAAAAATAAAATTAATTGCAAAATGGTAAGACAACGAAGTTAACTAATGTTCCAAATAGGAATGTTAGTGGGTCCTCCCCAAAGTAGGCTCATGTCCTTAATGCCCTAACAATCCCACATGCAAAGAGTCCGTAGGCTCTGGGAATGTTCTTTGGAACAAGAGCTAAAGTCTTGACCGTAAGAATTTACCAAAAAGAAAACAATGCATCAACCAAAATATATACACTAATGATACAACTGACAATGAGGCGAATAGTGGAGAGAAGGGTGGAGAGAAGGGAAGTGGAATGGAATCCCAAGAACAAGGTGGTGTACAGCCCCTTGTGTGTTTTATGATTAATGTGACTTGGCGAATCTCATTCCAATTTTGGCTCAAACCAACCACTTCCAATGACTTCACATCAATGCATTTGGTTAAACCATCTACTTGGATAACAAGGATGCATCTTCTAAGAGCCACCACCATTCCAATGAAACAACGGAGAGAATGGGAAGCGAGAAGGGCCTTAGTTAGAGGGAACACTTTGGTTCCATAACCAGTGCTTGCAGCCCAAATTTTATTTCGTCTAAGGGGTGTGCTTTGAATCCTCACTTT
>MNCI01031112.1:350181-381660 GCA_015680685.1 Gnetum montanum
AAGATAAACATATGTGGAAAGATCGAGAAGAGGATAGTTCCATGCATCACATACAGTGAATCATCAGGTGATGACATGGAGGAAATGTCTGCATGTGACAGGTGTGCCCAAGAAACTCTGCAACAAAGATGCCTGTATGTAGCAACCACATAAGAAGTAGTAGACATCCCGTGGTTGACAGCTTCTCATAAGGGCAAACAAATATGCATGGAATGAACTAAGGAAACTCATGCCAACAACCGTGGCATAGATTCATTGGAACGTGAGCGTCACCAACTTCCACCCCTGAATCTAAGATCATCAATTGGGAGGAGTTGGGCACTTCTTAGAAATTCAAATAGGTGCTCACTATTTCGGATCTCTCCCTTACAACTCAGTCATGGGGGAGATGGCCACCTATGCTGACCATATGGGGCCGTCAGTTCTTTTTCAGTTTTTGTTTTACACCCTCGTTTTAATTTTCTATTTTTTGTGTGTGTGTGTGTCATCCACCATGTAAGTTCATCACCCAATAAGTGTTCGGGCCGATGGGATGAACTGTTTTTCATTAATTGCTGATGTTTGATTTTTACCTTTAAGTTCCAATGTTGATACTAAGGTATGTTTCTTTTGATATGGCAGGCAATGAAACCACTTCATCCATCCATCCATCAAAGTCTATGGTTTCCCTTGGCTTGGAAATGTACAGTTCCCTTCTAATAAAAACTTTAACGAACTGGTGACTGGGCATTTCTCAAACTAAGGAAGGACTCAAGGATTGCAAAGGGTGTGACTTCAAGGGAACTTGGTGCTATTGTGTTGGTCATTCACTTGGGTGCTTGGTTGTTTTCTTATTGAGTTTTCTTACTATTCCGATGTTACTCTTTCATCGGAAACTGAGATAAGAAAAATAAATAAGTCTTTGCATGGTGTGGTCCCCATGCATAAAAACACAAAACACAAAAAAAAAAAACCAAAGTGAGGATTAAAAGAACACCCCTTAGATGAAATAAAATTTGGGCTGCAAGCACTGGTTATGGAACCAAAGCGTTCCCTCTAACTAAGGCCCTTCTCGCTTCCCATTCTCTCCGTTGTTTCGTCGGAATGGTTGTGGCTCTTTGAAGATGCTTCCTTGTTATCCGAGTGGATGATTTAACCAAATACATTGATGCGAAGTAACTGGAAGTGGTTGGTTTGAGGCCCGAGTTGGAATGAGATTCGTCAAGTCACGTTAATCATGCAACACACAAGGGGCTGTACACCACCTTGTTCTTGGAATTCCCTTCCACTTCTCTTCTTTCCCTCCTTCTTTCCATTGTTCACCTCATTGCCAGTTGTATCATTGTTCTATATTTTGGTTGATGCATTGTTTTCTTTTTGGTAAATTCTTATGGTTAAGACTTTAACTCTTGTTCCAAAGGACATTCCCAGAGCCTACGGACTCTTTGAATGAGGGATTGTCAGAGCATTAAGGGCATGAGCCTACTTTGGGGAGGACCCACTAACATTCCTATTTGGAACATTCGTTACCTTCTTTTCCTTAACATTTTTGCAATTAATTAATATTTTTGTTCATTTCGATCATGACATCCCCTTCACCGATGCCATAGTTGTCCCTTTTTACCTATCTTTCTTATTCCTTTTCTTTCTCCATTCTAACGCCACTGGCGGTTCGCGATTAGTCATGGGGGTACAGGGCCTGCTTTTTCAATTTTTCTCCTAAGCCCCGAATTTTTTCGTTTTTCTTCCTAACCCCTACACCTTCGGTAGTAATCATCTATATTTTCCCGGATCCATATCAGCCATACCACAACTTAGCCAAGGAACCTAAACTGAAGCAAGGTATGCTTTACTTAATGATTCAATTACCCTTGCTAATATATGATTGTGTTGTGTGTGCAGATGGCAATCATACAACAATGGAATAGATCTAGAGCAAACACTTGAAATGGAGCAGCACTGAAGCAGCTATGCGAGGAGCGGAATTGATAATGCGCTTACGGATGGACAACAGAAGGCGCAATCTAGGCGTTGGCAGCAACAAGACTCTTCTCTCTTCTTCTCTTCTATTCTCTTTCCTATTTGCTCTCAGCTGCCAAATGTGGCCTGATGTCGTTGTAATAAGGTGTTCACCCTTGTTGTCATGAACACCAATTGTGTCAAGTCTTGTAATAAAGACCAGTTCACATGTCATCCCATTAGTTCCATTTCCCCTAATAATCCCATACCTACTTGATATTATTGTAAGAAACTCGAGGACGAGTTTTCATTCAGTCATGGGGGTATGATGAAAAGTAACCCCAGCATCACTAAGCCAAAGTGGCACATTTGAGGCCCAAATCTTAATTTTATGGAGGCTGGGACCTACTGGGGACCTTGGTGAAGGTCATGGGGGGTTCTTGTGCTTGATTTTGGCTTGTTTTTGCTCAGGGCTCCAAAAGTTGGTGACGCTGAGCCTTACGCTGAGCAGCTTCTGAAAATGTAGCCAACTTATACTTAGCCAAAACCAAGCATTTTGAGCCCAAAACTTTTGATTCTGGATGCCGAAAGTTGGTGTAGTCACCTGTGGGCCTTGAGGGAACCTTGCTTGCTCCATTGCTCACTCCATTATATGTCATTTCATGCCGTTTTAGAGGCTCTCAAGTTTGGTCATGCTGTAATCATGTTGGGCAACAATATGACTTAGCTTGATTCTTGTCTAAAAGTGCTAGGCCAAAATTTTGTGGTGTTTCAGTTGGAAATTGATTGGCATGATATGTGGTGGTAGCTATATGTTTTTTTGTTGATAGAAATTGCTTTAACTAATAATGAAGCTAATAGATTATGGAATTTAATAGAACTTATTTTTTCAAATCATGGTAGTGGTAGCTAGTGATAAGATTTCTTATTTACATATTAACGTTACTTGAACAATGACCAATAATAGCGTGGTTTTCAATTTTTTAATTGAATTATGTTAGTTGATGTTGTTGGCAATGACATGGAACAACAACTTTTTCATATTGATTTAGGCTATTGGAATCCATAATTGGAAATAAGTAAAAACTGAATTTGATTTTGTTCTAATATTATTGAATTCAATGTTGTTTCACTTTGATTATTGGATTAATGCATATAGAATCCTCAAGAGAATAGGAATTTGGTAGAGATTTGATAAAATATTAAACAATTCAATGTAGATCTAATGATTTATGAATAAAATGAGTTTGAAAGATTCTAAAATTTTTTCAAATGATGCTATGAACTTAAATTCAATAATATATGAGTTTTTCAACAATAATAGACTGCATATCTTATGGTAATTTGATCAAATTACATATCTACGAAATGATGTATGGAATAATTTAGGAGAATTCAAAGTATTAATGTGAAAATAATGAAACTATAAAATAACATAAGAAATGTGAAAATAAATAAGATATTATGATGTTTTAAGAATAAATAGTGAAACATTGAAAGAAATAAAAGAAATCTCTAAGAGCAACTTCAAATCCTCTTCATTTTTATTGTTGAAAAATGAAAAATCTTCTACACTAAGCTTGAACTTTGAAATATGACAAAATGAACAAAACATAAAATTACCATCACTTGGTATGAGGGTGGACACCTATATTTATAGTTTTGATTAACCGTTTTGATGAGTGGCGAGGTACCCCTACACTCAGCCATACAAATACGAGCATTCACGCACGATCTGGTTGAACTTCGCAGACAGACTAGTTGTGATATCTAGATATTTACACATTGATTGTAGTTCACTATCTTCCCATCTAGACTAGTATTCACTTATCATGTATGGTTTAGTCTAGAGTGAGGTGTATGATGTGATCCTAAATTAGTGCTGCTCCTAGAGACAATGGAAAATAATCTTGTTGTAAGCTAATAGGTAATGAGAAGCAAAATCTAAACTAGCCTAAGTGCGATGAGCATCTGTCCTTAATCATCCATGCACATATTGGACCTCGTGTACTACTTCTGGGATTACCAAGCGCATATTACTCGAGCGCTCCTAGATACACTATTGGGTTACCAAGTAGTTACACTTAAATGTTCATGATTAAGTTTTACTCATTTCACATTTACCAACAAGAATAGTAAATGGCGGTAAAGAAATATTAATTAAGAAAATCATAAATAACAATAAAAATTAAACAATTAAAACCAAGTGAATGCTACAATGATGGAGTAATCTCCATCTTTATTGCTAATCATGTGCTTGTCCAAGTACATCACACTCAAATACAGGTTCTGTACAATTACAATAATCACACTACGAGCATGCACCGAAAGAATTGAAAATGGATTGAAAACTAACAAAAATATCCTATCCTAATATTGACTGACTCCCCCTTCCTATGCACCTAAATGTGGTATTTATAGGCTTACATAGGAACCACGATATCTTTTATTCAATATCGTTATCCAGGCTACGATATCATGTACCCAATATTGAGGGTCCACTATCGAGGGTTCGATATCAAGGGTTTGATATCAACACTTGACAAACCATGATTCATCATACCCCCACAACTGAATAAAAACTTGTTCTCGAGTCAAAGAAAGTGAGGAACAAGTTCATTCAATTACAAACAAGGGATAGTTATGAGATTATTTAATGACCATGGACTGTTTCATGCCACAATGTGGGACTAAACAAAATTTGGACATAGACACAAAAGAAAAAACTTGTGGAACTCATGTGATTTTTGGTGGTGGTGGCTCCTCCATGGGTGCCTTTCCTTTGTTCTACACTCCAGGCTTCTGAGATTGATACCGTTGAAGAAGCACTTGATGTTTCTCCTCTTCTATCCAAGGATTATGAGCTATCCATGCTGATGTTCCAATGTTTGATGGAGTTAGCACTTCCCATGGACACGGAAGCTATGGGAACACTTGATTGGCCTTGACATGCCATGCCACAAATAGTCGTCATTCCTCTTCATAGGCTTGGGCTCTAACCTCTCCACCTTTTTCTTGGCCTGATTGTGCAGTGATAGGAGTTCCGTGATGGATGCTGAATGATTGTGCCTCCTACTCTGCATGTTTTGCATGAGGTTCTTGGCCTCTGCTTGCTCCTGGGCATTCAATTGCACCTTGAGAAAGTCCTCCTTGTTTTCCTCTTTTAGGGGCCATCTATAATTACACAAATATCAACTGTTAGTAAGGTTATTAAAAGAGGTTCAATTATTTCATACTTTACTTATTGCCTATAATAAATGTTGAATTCTTTGCTTAGTGTGATTTTAGAGTTAGAAATTTCTTCAAGGAAGTTGCCCTAAAAGTTTAATGTTGGAATTGATTTGTTTAGGTGACACATAAAAGGACATGTAATGGTTTTGATGAACGTTTGATAAAATGATGACAAAGGAAAGAATAGCTTTGACAATGAAGTACTTGGAGGGTATAAAATGATGTGATGGTATGCAACAAGTACAAATTACAAAAGTCATGAAAGTGGGTCCTCCCCAAAGCAAGTTCCAACCTATAATGCCCTTTCATAACCACACCTTAAAATGTCCATAGGCACTAGAAGGGTTAAATGTAATCTATACCAATGCAACAAAACACACACATGTTAAATACCACTGTGATGAGGTATGAATTCTATGCCACACAAGACACAAATTAGAAATACTTAGACAGTGAGATGAAATGAATCATAGAAGGGATTGCAGAGATTGGGATGCGAGGTAACTAATCCATGGCACAATGAATCCTAGGTGTAGGGTGTGATTAATGTGTCATTAACTTGTTGCTCCAGAATCAAGACTAAGTCTAGTCCACTGATTAGTGACATCACATTGTTTCATCCAAGGTTGAACAACCATAAGAGCATCATGATAGCAAGGTGTATGATCACTTGCTATTTTGTCCAATGGAGGAGTGATTTGGAATTTCTTTGTGGCACATTTTTTTTAGCCACTTTGGCACTTTGTTCTTTCCAGTAGTGAACTGGAGAAGCTGCCAACCTTTAGGCATGGATGCATGTCTTTCCAGTGGAACCCCTAGAACAACATTGAGTTTCTTTAGGGAGTGCCTTTATTACTCTTACTTCCATTTTTTGTTAGATCTATAAGGATCTTAGTATGACTAGGTTGCATGATAGCACCTACAGAAGTCACCAAAGAATTCACAAGTCCCTTTGATGCCACACCTTGGCCATTCCCTCTTAGTCCATCATTTTTTGCTATAGGCATAATGAGCACAAAATTACTTTAAGTTTTAACGATGAAAAGAACATCATCGTACCCAGAGTAGAACCTCTTATTAATAGAATGGGTGGGTGGATGTTGTGGGCTCATTGTTCAAATAATTAGTCACTTGTGACTGGATAGCATAGAACAACACCTCTATCGACTGGTTACATGAGTTTTTTATTCATAGATGAGATTACCCACAAAGAAATAAAACAATAAATTAGAAATGAAAAAATAGAAAACAAAAAAATGGAAAACAAAAAATTGTAAAATTGAAGAAAAGGAAAAATATTTACTAATTTTGCTTGTTAGAATGGAGGATATCCCCCATAACTAAACAGTTGAGCATGGCTAGAATTAATAAATGGAAATGCATGTTGGAAATGTTGGGGATCAATCATATCCAAGCCACCGAGTGTCTTTTGAGGTGGTGGTAGGAATATACCCAAATTAGGGTTCACACACTTGATTGTAGTAGACATAGTGGGATAGATTATAAGATGTGGTCATGTGATAAGGAGTTGACCCACTATGGCACCTGTGACCGTAAGATGGTATGAAAGGATCAATATGTCTCCCTACGTGGTTATATTCATTGGGCCACATAGTTATTGGAGTGTTGATTGGTGGCCCGAATAAGGTAACAAGAGGCATTATGTTTGAGGAGGTAGATGCATCATAGCATTGAACTTGCATTGGGTTGAAGATGCAGTGATTTCGAGAGCATGCTGTCTGTTTCTTCAATCATACCTAAAGAAAGGACACTTTTGATGTTGTGAGGACCTCCACTGCTATTGACCATAGTAGCACAAGTAATGTTTGTGGGTTGGTGCTGTGGTGCAAAACCTGCTAGTACTATTGGTGGCAATGTAGAAGGAGGTGAAGGATGAGAATATTGAGGGTGAGGAGAAGTGCAAGGAGCATGAGGTGGTGATCTTGTGGGAGAGGACATGGGTTGATAGTTCTTAGGAGAATGATAACAATGTGGTGAGATAGAGGATGTTGACCTGGTTGGGGAGACATGATGCTGAACCTGGTAAGTGCTTGGGTTTGGATGGTATGAAGGGTGTGACCAATTTGAGGGTGGCCTCCCCCACAACTAGAATTTTGGCCACTATGATTGAACATAGTATTTTTGTACAAACTCTAGATGTAACATTCCTCCCCAATGCTCATGTAAATGTGACAAGATTGGGCATTGACCTTTGGGGTGATCGTACAGGCAAAGGTTACATTGATACGTATAATTAGTAGTTGAGTTCTTATTCTCTTCAACCCTTCTTTTCGATTGTCTAAGGGTGTTCTATCTTGCTTCTTGGTTCGTCATGGTTCTACCTCTAATAGTGTTGGCATATTCTTCACATTTTTCATGTATCCATTCCGTCATCTTATTGATCCTTGCCTCAATTTCATCTAGTGATTGTAGTATTGGCAAAGATGATTCCACCTCCTTAAGGTGAGTTGATTTCTCCTCTTTATGATCATGGACCTTTACTAGTTCAAGATTTTGGTCTCTTTGAGAGCTTTCAACATTCTCCCATTTTGCCATTTATCCTTCTTCTTTTGCTACCCTCTTAATAAGCTCTTGGAATTGGTGGGTTCATAGCTCGTATAGTTGACCTTGGGCATACATCCCCAAGGTCTCCCTTATTTCATTATAGAGCCCATCCATGATGTGATGCATTAGCCTTTCCTCAGAGAATCCATGGCTTGGGAAATTATTTAACAATGCATAATATCTTTCTAAGGCCATGTCCAAGGGTTCATGTTGCACTTATTTCCATCCTTGGATTTTTTTCCTCAAGGCTAAAACTCTTGCATAGGTTTGATATCTTTCATTGAAGAGTTCTACCATTGTTAGCCAACGTCGAATTGATTTTGGTTTTAAAGACCTATACCATACTTTTTCTTGGCCAACGAGTGTCAGAGGATAGAGCTTAAGTTTTTGCCACCCATTATCAATATTTTTCCATACATAGGCATCATGGAAGCCTGTAAATGATGTTGTAGATCTAAATCATAGCCTCCTAAAAATTATGGAAGTTGTTTAAATCAAGCTTGGGTAGACAGCTTTCCTTATGATGCCTGTGGGATATTTGAATAGCCTCTTGTATATGCATTAGGCTCTTAGTGGCTAGCAGGGGTTCATCATCACTAGGTAGGTTATGAATTCATGAGTTGGGATGATGTTGTCTTTGGTTATGTACATAGGAGACTCCTGCATAAGATTGAGTACTCCAAACTTCATCTTCATCATCATATAATTCGTTGGTTTTCAAATGAATTGCCTTACTAGTTGTTGCATTATCATAGTCTTGTGAGAGAGACATTGTTGTGAATTTGTGTGTGACTTATTTGAAATTAAGTTCTTTTCTAAGAGATATATCATGAATACTTTGTTATAGCAATCTTGTATGATATAATTGATCTAAATAACTAGTACTGTCCCTAGCAACGGTGCCAATTATGAGTGGCGAGGTACCCCTACACTCAACCATATGAATACGAGCATTCACACATGATCCAGTTGAACTCTGCAGATAGACTAGTTGTGGTATCTAGATAGTTACACGTTGATCGTAGTTTGTTGTCTTCCCATCTAAACTAGTATTTGCTTATCATGTATGGTTTAGTCCAGAGTGAGGTGTATGATGTGATCCTAAACTAGTGCTGCTCCTAGAGACAATGGAAAATAATCTTGTTGTAAGCTAATAGGAAATGAAAAGCATAATCTAAACTAGCCTAAGTATGATGAGCATCCATCCTTAATCATTTGTGCGCATCTTGGACCTCATGTACTACTTCTGGGATTACCAAGTGCATATTACTTGAGCGCTCCTAGATACACTACTAGGTTACCAATTAGTTACACTTAAATGTTTGTGATTAAGTCATACTCATTCCGCATTTAACAACAAGAATAGTAAATGGCAGTAAAGAAATATTAATTAAGAAAATCATAAATAACAATAACAATTAAACAATTAAAACTAAGTGAATGCTTCAATGATGGAGTAATCTCTATCTTTATTGCCTATCATGTGTGTGTCCAAGTACATCACACTTGAATAAAGGTTCCATACAATTATAATCATCACACTACGAGCATGCACTGGGGAAAGAATTGAAAATGGATTAAAAATTGACAAAAATATCCTATCCTAATATTGACTAACTCCCCCTTCTTATGCGCCTAAGTGTGGTATTTATAGACTTACATAGGAACCACGATATCGTGTATTCGATATCGTTATCCAAGCTACGATATTGTGTACCCAATATCGAGGGTTTGATAGCAAGGGTCTGATATCAACACGTCCCGATATCAAGGGTCTTATATCAACACCTGAAAAACCATGATTCATCACCTTTAATGTCATTTTGGGCATGATTCATAACAATTATATACATGAGTTTCTCTTTCCATTTATGGAAAATGTTATTAGAAAGTGCATAACTATTGATCTAATCATGACTTATAACTTAAAAATTAAAATCAAGGATAGGATGTTAGAATCTTAAATAATTTGATTATAGGTATACCTTAAGACACATACCTAACATGATACATTAAAGTAATTATAAATAAATGTAATTATGCATCAAGTATAACTCAAACTAGCAACCTCTTGCCTAACAAAATAGTGAACTAATTACTTGAGCCACCTATCACTAGCAACTTGGAAATTAAAATGACTAAGTAGTATAAATGACAAAGCAACATAAAGACATGAATATGGAAGTTTAAGAAGTATTCTGTTCACAATATAACTAATAAAAGTTAGCAATGTATATGCATTTTGCCATGTATACACATATGGGTATATGAGAGAAGCTTAAATGGGTCTAATATATTCTTACCAAATTCACTATTTTGTCAACATTTTATGGTCCCACCACTACTGGTAGCATTGCTTGAGTAGTAGTGGGATCCTAATAATCATTTAAATTTATATTTTAAAAGCTATTTTGTAATTGTTGATACAAGGGCATAATGATAAAGTCATATTTAATCCATAGATAGATTCTACTAGGTATCACTAAGTTATAAAATTTTATAAATCTTGGGGTGTACCTATGTTTCAATTATTTTAGGTTTGAAAATTTCTCATATTTAATACAAAGTTAATGTTATGGATTAAAGTATTTTCATGAATTTTCTTTATATGATTGTTGCAAAATCTTCTTTCTATGATTTATTTCTCAACTACCATTTTTCTTAAGAAACAAAGGGTCTTACAATTTTCTTTTTCCTTTACTATTGTAAAATTTTGTTTTGCCCAATTTATCTCCATTTTTTAAAATTTCTTTCTACTAATTTTCTTTTTAAAAATTTTAGTTGACTTTAGTTATAGATTTCAAATTTCTAAAGATTGGATTTTTCTTAAGGAATAAAGGCTTCACTATTGCAAATATGTATAGTTATTTATTTATTAAGCATCACAATTTATTTCTTTTTTCTAATACATGAATTCAAAATGGAGGGTCAATCTTTATTTTTTAATAAATAGGTAAGTAATTAGCAACAATGGAAATTATATATGGGTAACCAACAATGATGTGGCAAAGATCTCCCTTAATAAACATCTCCTCCATATACGTAATCATTAATGCATTGATGTATGTGTACATATGGATAAACTAATTTTGCCTATATATACATAATATGCAATGTTTGAATGAATCAATTTGAGGAAACTTTAAATTTTGCAAGCCAAGTGTTTGAAGTTTTTGTCGATCTTCTGTCATTCTATTGATATTACATGTAATGTTGCTAGATTTAGTATGTGATTCTTAAAGTAGAACCACTACTTCTTTTTCATTCTATGAATTTCCTAATGATTTATATGAATCTTTTACTCAAGAAATTTATGGAAAATATGTTTTCATGCAAATTCTAGGTTATTTACCTAATTCCTCAGGATTTTTAGGTCATTTAAATTTGGTTTGAAAAGACTAAGGTTTAGATGCTATCCATGCTCATTATTTGTTAAATTCATTTTTATTGGTAGAATTTTTGATTCGATGATGGTTTCTAAGACTATTGATATTAGTGTTTTCAATCATCATCATGCTTTATTGATTATTTGAAAGTGGACTCTCTCTTTTAATCTAGCATCTTCTAAATTTCAAAGGGTTCCTTATTTTGTTAGACTGTCAAATCTTTCATTAATTTTTTAAAAAAATTGAATGGAATATTATCTCTTGAATTGAGCTAAGCAAGCATTTTGAAACCCTAGCTATAGCTAGTAATTTTCATAGAATTTGATATATGATTGAAGTAGATCTTAATTCACTTAAGTGAGAAATTCTTTTGCATGCTAGCAAAATTGATTATATGCAAAAGCTTATTTATTACAATTTTCCAAAGTCATATTACTATTATCATCAAGAGGATCATATGTTTGATTCATGTCCCTATATGCTATGAAAAAAGGCTATGCAAGCATGTCAAAAACAAGCTACTACAAATGCTACTAAGAATTCTTCGACAAATATTATAGATCCTGCTAAGGTTTTTCTTATAGATGCTGAAACTCCTGCGATGATTTCTATAGCTAATATTTCAACAATTATTCCACCCTTTCTTTTACTATTATTCAAGAAAATTTATACTTGAGGAAGGTTATGATTAAATTAGTTTTAAAAAATTCTTTAATGATTAAGGGGAAACACATGTATATTCCTAAGGTCTTATAGAAACTTTTTGTTGATTCAGATGGTTTTTTAAATGGTTCTTCATAATAACAAACATTGAGGAAGTCTATCTATTGGAAAATACATGTCAAATTTTCAAAATGGTTAACATGTTTAATATATTTAATTCCTAATAATTTTTTGTAATTATTTGTTAAGATATGAAGATAATTTCTTTCGATAATGTTGATTCTACTGATAGGGTAGGGCCCTCTTCGCCTTTTGCCCAATGTTAATCTTTTCATGGAATGTATAAGGTCTTAATAATAGACTTTGGATAAAACTTGTTAGTTTTTTTCTTTAGACAAGACATTTAGTTCTTGATTTTATTCTGCTTCAAGAGATTAAAATTTCCAATTCAGATATAGTCATGGCTAGTAAAAGTATTTTTAATGATTTTATAATATTATTTACTAGCCATAGTATTGGTCAAGATGGTGCAACTCTCACTATAAATTATTTTTGTTATAAAAAAAAGTCTCTCTCATGGAAAATATATTTTTACAATATGGGTAATTCTTCAAGGTGCTTCAGGTCCTTTTAGTATTTGCAATATTTATGTTTCTACTACTTTTGTAGATAGAATTGCTCTATGGTAGTTTCTTCTCCAAATTTTTCTTAACATTCATTTACTTTTGGTGGTTATTTAAATATGATTGAAAATTCTTATGATAAAATTGATGAATATTCTTCTTAGCTTGAAGGTCACAAACTTTCTATTTGGTATGATCTTAAGGAATAATTTTGTTTATGTGATGTTATTGGATAAAATGTTTATCATGATGATTGGTTTACCTAGTCTAACCTCTATGAAGGTAATAATTGGATTTTTGAAAGAATTGATTGATTTTATTTTTCCAATTATTCTTCTTGGTTTTGTGATGGAAAGGTTACAATTCACAAAGATGCAACTCTTTCAAACCATGTTGTAGTTTCTTTTAATCTAGAATTTGGGTTTAAATTTCTAGTTCAACGTTCTGAGCTTTTCCATATAAATGTATCTCTATTTCTTACTCCTTCTGGAAAACATATTTTGGCATCTCTATGGAATGAAAAAAATGGGATCTCTTGGTAAATTAGGTTGAATTGATTAGTGGTTGCATGTTATATATCATATTTATGATTTTTCCCACTGGTTGGGTAAGCAATATGCCAAGATACAAAGGAATATTGAGAAAAAAATTTGTGATGAAATTCAACATATCAACACTATAATATAAATTGATTCTTTTAATATCATTCTTCAACAATAACTTGCTTATTTTTTTTCAGATAAATAAAAATGAAATATGCATAATGCTAGGAGTACTCTCATTAAGAGTCATCTTAATTGGTTGAAAGTAGAGGCAAAACCATGCAAGGAAATTTTTAAATTCTTAAAAAGTAAAGGTATTTTACCTATTATTGACTTCATGGAAGTTTATGATTAAATTAGTTCTGATCTTCTTATTATCAATGGTTTTCTTGAAAGACATTTTTAAAGTATATTTATTTCAAAGGAATTTAGTCATGATAATTTTCTCTTTGATTATGATCATTTACCTAATATTGTTCATAGTAGTCACAATCATCTTCTTGAACAAGACATCTCTATTATTGAAATTAAAGATGTAATGTTTAACTTGGCCAATGATAAATCTCCATGTTTTGATGGAATTCTTATTGAATTTTTAAAAAATCACTTGGATGTTGGTATGGATCTTTATATTGTTTTTGTAGAAGCCATTGAACAAACGTTCTCTTTGTTAAGAGCTTAATAGAGGAGCTATTAGATTTGTTCCTAAGAAAGGTGATCTTTACCACATTGGTAATTGGTGCTCTATTACTATTGTGAAATTTTTTTATAAAATTTTGGCTAAATATCTTGTTAAAAGATTATTATTTTCTAGTTAATTTCTCTAGTGCAGATTGGCTTTGTTAATGGAAGATATATTTTGGATAATGTTGTTGTAGTTTCAAAGGGTATGCAATGGGCTAGGGATTCCAATCAAGACATTTATTTTTGAAAGCTTGATTATGCTAAATCATATGATAGAATTGAATGTTAGTTTATTATTCCTTATCTTTGTAAATAAGTTTTTAAAGAAAAAATTATTGGGATGGTGGAGATTCTTTTTATAGATGCTAATGCACTTGTAGCTACAAGTGTTGGCATTACTAATAAGTTTAAATGCTCAATTAGGTAAGGTTTCCCTCTTTCTCCTTATCTCTTTATCCTTATTGTATATTTTTTATGTCATGCTATATAGAAGGACCATGAACATAACTTACTAAAAGACATCTTTATTGAAAATAATGTTTTTACTTTATTAAACATGCATTTTGAAGATGAATCCTTTTGTATGATAAAAAATGACCAAGCTATTACAAAGAATCTTTTTTAATCATGTTTATCAATATTGTAGACTTTCAGACTCTTATATTAATTGGTTCAAATTTTCTATTTTTTATAATAAGGGGTTTCAAAAATGCAATTTGTCTAAATCTTGGAATTCTCTAGAAAATTTAGAATTTTTTAAATTATTAGGAATTTCTTTTTTCTTTGTTAGATATTCAAAAACTCTTTGGGATGTTACAATGAAAAAATTAAATAAAACCCTATTAACTAGAAGGAAAAGAAACTTTTAATGGCTAGTAAGTTTATTATTTATAAGCATATTATTTAAGCTACTCATGTATATTATTCATCATGCTGGGATCATGGTATTTCTATATATCATTACATTGATTAGCTTGTATGAAATTTCCTTTCGAGTAGTAGCCATTCTAGAACAGGATTTTGTTGTGTTACTTGGAACCTTTACACTTTTCACAAAGAGGATAGTGAATTATTATAAGTAGGGTATTATTTTATGTGCAAAGTAGCTGATTATAAGCTTATTTGATGGAGAGCCTTCGAAGCTTTTTTTTATAAGCATATTCAGATGGGTAAGCCTAGAGGTAGTGATTATTGGAAAGATACTCATTTTTTATCAGATTATTTTTCAAAACGTCTCACTATATTAGGTTCTATTATCATAAAGCATATTTGGAAGGCTTGGATTTTTATCAATGATTCTTAGAACTTTAATAATATTATTGTTTCTACCTCTATGCTTGATAAGATTTTTCGTAGGTGACTTTCCATGAATAATGAACTATGGGCTATTAAGTGCTCACATAACAAGAACACACAAGTAGCTTAGCGTAGCAGCAAAATAACTAACGACATACTCAAACAAAAAAACGTGCCGCGGTGCTACATCACACATAACCAAACCCTCCCGAGGGTTTTACGCTGCGGCATGTCAAGGTCAAGCAACTTAAAGGGCCCCGACCCCTCAGTCACGACAACCGTGGCGGCAGCAACAACCTTGCATGCAATCACAACGAGACCCTTACACAATAGCCATGACCAAAAGAAAAAGAGGCCGCAGCAACACAAAAGCTCAAATAACACAGCCATAGAAAATACAAATAGCAAAACAAATGAGACACAAAACTAGAGTAGAAAGTGGCAAAAGGTGCAAGGAGAAAAGGCTAGAGGAGACATGAAAACTCACTGAGTCAACGGTGTGCTCTCCTGCGCCAGGACAGGTGCTTGTGGCCCATGCCTCAGGGTCTTCTTCACCTCCTCGACCTTCACGAGCACCAACTGAGTTTTAGGAGCCATGGCCCTGCTTGCAGGTTTACGACCTTTGCTTTAGAAATTCGCCTCGCTAATCGATTAACACGATTGCTCCGCGCTCCGAAATCGCCAAGTGCTCCGATGAGGATTATGCGCTTTTAGGGTGAAAACAGTGAAATTACCAAGATTCAATTCCTATTTATGGAAGTAGTGGCAAAATGAGGAAACTTTTTCTCTCTCTCTCTGATTAATATGGGGCGCGGCGTGCAGCGTAGCATGCTTGCCACAATATCACGACACTATTAGCATTTAAACCTTGGCACGCTTCAGGCCAATTACTCGCCTTCCTGAAAATAAAAAAATAATATAATAATGTTTATTTTCAATCAAAGGTCCAAAAAGACCTTAAACTAAAAAACCTAGCATGATTACGCTCCTCAGGACCCAAAAATAGTAGTTTCGACTCGTAACTATCGCAGTTCGCAATGACGTCAAGCTAACTAAGTCCTTACATTAGCAGTTACCTCGTATGCCTCGACATAGGTGGTATCATATTTTCTAGCAGTTTCATGTCTTCATTTCCACACTAGTGGTTCAATACCCTTAACATTTCCTCCCTTTCATCTTTTTGCATACATAATCATTGGATTACTTAGTTAAAGTGTCAAAGTGTCAATGTTTCTAAAAAGTCTACATTTCTTGATCTTTTGGATGGTTGGGATAGAAGTGTAACTATTAAAGATTTTTATAATTGTTTTCTTTATTTTTCTTGGATTAATGACTATCATGTTTTTCCATATCAATCTACAATGATGTATAGTCTTATCAGTTTTAATATTGATAGTTGGATAAGATTCAATTATCTTTGGAAGGTTAATTAGAATGTGCAGTTATGGAAGTAGTGAATTTAGAAGACATGAAATGCCACTATTCCTTCAAAAATTAGACATTTTCTGTGGTATTTGATTTATTAATGTTTGCCTATTGGTATTCAACACTCTCATTTAGGTGTTCATGACCTAAGATGTCCTATCTACAGTATGGAAGATATATTCATCCATTGTTTCTTTATCTATCTCATTACTTGTAGCTCTTAGACTTTGTGTAGTAGGAATTTACATGGTTTTCAACCAAGGTTAGATGAATTTTTATTTGATGATACTCCTTAACTTCAATAATTTCTACTTTATACTTGGTGTTGCTCCTTAACTTCAAGGATTTTTGCTTTATACTTGTTGTTATTTTCATCCTCTTATTCTTTATGTCATATGAAAGCTTTGATGTGATGTGGTTTTTCATAAAAATTCTTTAGTAATTGTCTTCCATTGTCAATTCAAGGTGTTACCATTTAACAGCTAATGCTTAAGTTGAATTCCTAAATACTTCTCTCTTTAGTTTTTCGTTTTTATTAATAACAAGACTTTTGTAGGAAGTGAAAATCCATTTGGATGATTTTGAATGAGGGCAAGGTCTAATCCTTTTCCTACCTAGTGGGGAGATTTTTTAGGAGTGGTTGTAAGGATAAAATTCTAAAAAGGCATCCCCAAAACTATTGTGTCTTTTCTTTTTATTGTTGTGAAATTGCTCCTTTACGTTTTTGCTTTGGTACTTAGAATTTTATTTTTAATATATTTATTTTTTGAGGTCCAACACTATGAAAGAATCAATTTTAATTAAAAGTAATATAATTATATCATTTTTTCTTAGTTTGTACTTAATTAGTAAGTGCTTGCATTGTGTATTTGGTATTAGTTGTTAAAGTTCTTATTTAAGTGGTTATGCCTAGATGTATGTAAGCATGATAAAAAATAAATATAGGCACTAATTCTTTCTACATTGTAGCACTTTAAATTTAGTGTTTAAATTTTAGACTTTTTTTTTGTAAATTACTTTCTAGCATTTTATATAGGTTGATTAATGATAATTTATAATAATTTTTTCTTTTACCTTTATAACTAGTAACGTGAAATAGGTATGTCCATACCTCAAGCACTTAATATGATTAATTTTATTATCTAGTAGTTAATGTGTAGATCACAATACAAAGTTATTAGTTTTGAAATGTCTTCTTTTAACTCAACAAATTATTAATTTAGCCACTTCAATTCCATCCCGATTTGAACAATAACTCTAAAATTCTAACTTTGTGATGAATAATAAAACCATTTTCTTTTTTATAGACCATTATGATATTACATTTCATCTATGCTTAATGATGAATCCTATGGTAGAACATCTACTTGTGGTATCTCCTTCATAGTTAGCATTTGTATCACCTTCCAACTAAATTTTAAAGAAACAATCATAAATTAACTCATAGATACCTTTAATGTACCTCAAAATTCCCAAACCCATTATCATTGACTTATTGTAAGCTTATAGTTCACTTATGATAAGAGATTCACTGCATAGGAAATCATTACTCATGTATTAGTTAAATAAATTAGTTTACTAATCAACTATTGAAACTTCATGTGTTCGTCAATTAGTTCTAAATCATCATTCTTGGGATAATTGCTTGGATCCAAAGGTGTTAAATATGTTTTACATTCCAATATATGGTATTCTCTTAGAAGCTTAATTGTGTGTTTCTTCTAAGTAATATGTATATGGTTAGATGATGTACAAATCTAAAAACCTAGAAAATAATTAAGCAAGCAAATATCTAATATTTCAAACTTTAACTTCAATTGAACCTTAACTGTATGGATCAAATCTAATGAATCCTTAGCAATAATATTATTGTCAACATATAATACTAATATAATAACCCTCCATGAATCTTTAGTTAAGTAAATGTATAGATTGACATATACATTAGCTCTTTTTAATCCATCATTATCATCAAATCTTATGTACCATTTCTAGGATGCCTATTGTAAACCATTTAAGAATTTATTTAGTCTATAAAGATAATTTAGACATGAATTTTATACAAAGCCTTCAAGGTGTCCCATAAATATTTCTTCTTGTAAATATCCATTCAAAAATGCAAATTTAAAATCCAATTGATATAGCTTCCTACCATAAGTACTTGCTAGGGATAATAGCTCTTATGATTTTTTGCGTCATTGTTGATGATTGACTAGGTATTCCAACACTTCATCATATAAGTCATGAGTGTACATGTGTGACTTGATTGTAATATGTGAATGTCCAATGTAGATTCACTAGTAGTTGAGGTTCACTTCATGATCAATGTCTTCTCATGTTGATTTAGTGAAGTTTAGGTAGTATGGTTTAACTCTCGATGAGGCATATGATATGTTAATGTTGTTGGCTCAAACTAAGACTGAGTGCAAACATAGTTAAACTAGAGTAATATAATCTAAGTCTAAGTGTGATGAAAGTAAAGAGAATATTCTAGCATATGGGAAATAAGTATTTGCTCCTAGCTTGCTATACACATCAAGGGATTATGTAACCATTGAAACACCATCAAATTTGGGCTACAACATCTTGACTGCAAATTTGCCTAAGTGTTAGCATAAGGCCACTTTTTGCAAATTTTTCTAAGTGTTGGGACTACACTCTTCACTACCCCAGAGCATAGTCCACCTAATGGAGAGCATAGTTAGCTCAAAAAATTGATTTTTTTGGCAATTTTGTCTATGTGTCATCGTGAAGCATGAAGCTGCAAATTTTTCTAAGTGTTGGGACTATGCTCTCCACTACCCGAGAGTGTAGTTAGCTCAATAGAAAGAGTAGTCAACACAAGGGACCATTTTGCAAAATTTGCTAAGTGTCAAGCTAGCTAATGTAGGTTTTTCTAAGTGTTGAGACTACACTCTCCACTTCCTTAGAGCATAGTTAAGCATAGTCAGCATGAAGACATATTTTTTTGTAGATTTTTCTAAGTGTCAAGACTACGCTCTCCACTAGCCCAGAGCATAGTCAAGCATAGTCAACTGGAAGCTAGTTTCTAAAAGTTTTAACAAGTGTTGGGACTACACTCAATCATAGTTGGGAGTGTAGTCAGCTTCCCATGGAGAGCGTAGTTAGCACATAGTCATATTTTACGAAATTTTTCTAAGTGTTGGACTATGCTCTTCCCTAGTCCAGAGTGTAGTCAAGCATAGTTAGCCAGAATAACCTCCAAAGGTTCTCACAACGTAGCACTGGCATTCAACTAAGCTTCGACTCATCTTTGGCAAGTGTAGTTAGCAAAATTCATCTTTGTTGTACCCATTTTTGTCCAAAAATTGCAATTTTTAGGTACATTATAGTCTTTTTAGCACACAAACATGTAGTTGGCAATGTAGTCATAGTCTCTCAACCATACAGATTTTGGTAGAGCATAACAAAGAATAACACCATTGGCCTCAATGGAGAGTGTAGTTGGATGATAGCATAGTCCCAATCATCCCACTGCCATGTGAGAGTCTCTCTATATTTCATGCTAAACCTAGCCCTATAAATGCCACAACCCTCAACATTTTAGGGGCTAGAAAAAATTGGGGTTGGAAAATTTGAAAGTTTGGCAAACTTGAGCATTTTGGGACATAAGTAAATTAGAGGAAGGTAGAGTTGCATACCACCGTAGCATAGTGCAGACCACTACAGTCAATTGCACACTATAGTGGCCAGCCCGGTAGGCACAAACACTATAGTAGTATGTTAGTCTTTGTGGCTAGACATCCTTGAGACTGTGACTATGTTGTCACTATGCTTGTTATACATTGCATACCTTCTCATACCTTCTAGATTTAACTATGCTCAACCCCACTTGGGATGGTGTTCCATTCTCTCTTGCTCTCTTCTTGTGCATTTTTATAATTTTTACTTGCATTTTTAGCATCTTATTTGCATTTTCTACTATTTTCATGCATAGTTACACATTGACACCTCCATTTTCAACAAAAAACCTTAACTATGCTCACCCCTGTTGACATCGTTGACATTGTGAACACCACTTGACACTTAGCATTATTTTGCATTTGCATTCGGTAAGTCCCTATTCAATCGAAAAGACCATTTAGGGCACCTTGTATCCACCTCTAGCAGCCCTCACATGGACTCAAGGTTAGGACTGTGCACCCACAGTACCCCTTGGTGTTCTAGCCATTGATGTTTTCAGTAACTATAACCATCATTGGGATTACCAAGCTAATCAATTATTGAGTGAATTAAGTGAACTCACTACTAGGTTTTCAAATGATTACACTTCATGCTTGAAACCAACCAAACTCATATCACCTTACTAAAGATATGAGAAAAAGTAAAGTACTTGGAAATTATAAATGGCTTAAGTAATGTAAACATGCTGAAAGGTAAAATTAAACTAAGTAGAATGCTACAATGGTAGAAAAGAATCTTGATCTTTATTTATGGTCATGAATTATTCCCAAGAACAATCTACTTGATCAAAGATTCCAGACAACTGTTTAACACTATACTGTGGGCATTTGCTATATTACTAAGTCTAAATCATTGAAACAAACTACAAGATTTTGGCTAAGTGTTAGCGAAAATTGTTTGTTTGATATGACAGTGAATTGGTATTTATAGTGGAGATCAAGACTTACTACATCATATGTATGATGATTTAAGCAAGGTTACAATATCATAGTTGTGAAATAAAAGGCTTTATCATACCCCCTTGACTGATTGGAAACTCATCCTTGAGTTAGAACAAAAGGAGTATAGAGTTCCTTACAAAAATTGTGAGGTCATTTACAAGCTTTGACATCATGACTTATATACATTACTAACTCTACATTGAATGCCATATTGTGGTTTGAGTGATGTTTACAAAATTATCATGCATTGTATGATGGACACAGATGGCAAAATAAAACAAAACATAATAAAAATTTGAAGCTCAATGCAGTTTCATATTCCATGTGGTAGTGGCTCCTCCATTGGCTTCTTTCCCTTATCATTGGGCTTCTAGAATTGATATCTATTGAGTAATGATTGAAGTTTCTCCTTTTCCAATCTTGGATCATGTACTGTCCAGGTGAATTCAAGAATGTTTGCTAGAGTCGGTACTTTCCATGAGCACAAAAACTATGGAAATGTTTTGTTTGCTTTTATGTACTAGGCTGCAAACTGCTATCTTTGCTCTTCAAATGCTATGGTTACTCTTCTTAGTTATTGGTAATCTATCATTCTGCAAGCTAGATTTGCTACTGCATTTTTCTAATCCTAGTAGCTAGCCTTGATCACTTGGAGTTAGTTTGTAATATGTAGCTTATGTTGTGCATTCTTCCTATCTACAAACATTTCATATAGTGTAGATACCATGGTCACCTACTCATCTAGTTTAGTATTGGATCTACTTATTGTGAGCATGGATAGATTAGCATAACAAAGGTTTGCTAATCCCATGTATTTTGTGAGATCTTCTATTTGCAAGTCTTTATTCTTGATTTCTGCTTGATGTACATGGGTAAGTCCATCCAAGATTGGATACCAATTAGGTGTTTTCCTTATAATGGAACTAATTTTGGCTTTAGCCATATGTATTTACTTTTCGTTTATCTACTTGTACATGCCCACTTGGTCTATGAAGTGTTATTTTAGCCTTTCATGCTTCTTGACCTCATTTTGCCATGCACTAATTTTGATGGCTAACTTCTGTTAGATTGCACAAACTTCTTCCATTGATAGGGTTCTATTTTCTCTAGCTAATTTTCACATGTTTAGGTTGACTCTAGTAACCTTCTCTCCTAGTTGATGGATGCTTTCTTCTAGAACATTCTTTCATTTTCTATGTTTGTCAACCTCATATTTTCAGGAGTAATCTTTTTATTTTCTTCTTCCAAGGTAGTCAAGGCTTAGACATAAATACAAGTTTGTGCTTTAGTCATTGAGGCATTCCATGTTGCCTTTTTTCTTTCCACCTTCATATGGATATTTTTGATCACTAGTTGGGCTATCTATTCAATTTGGAATTTCCTTAGTTGGTCTCGTACAATGTGTCATGTAGGGTCTTATCATTTTGTTCTTAATGTAAATAACTCTACTTTTAGCATTTGCACTTCATTCTCTGCACGTTCAACTCTAGTATCTACCATTAATAGCTTGTCCTTAGTTGAAATAAGGTCTAACTACATTGCAATGATATCTCTAGGGATATTAAAAAGATTTTACAGCACTTATCCTATCTACAATAGTTAGTTTAAAATGTCTTCATGCTCTTATAGGGCCATGGCAGTTCTAGCTATAGTTTCAACATTGTTAACCCTAGTTATATCAGTCAGTCGCATAATGGGAACATTAAAGGATTCTTTAATATGATCTGTAATCACTTTAGCTGCTCCTACTACATCCTAATGTTGCATAACCATGACTGTGGCTACTTCTCTTATTTCAAGAATAACCTAAAAGGATGCAGCATTTCTAAATATTTATTGTGTCTAATTGTCATTTCCTCCTTTTTATAATGAGACTTGACCATTGGCGGTCTTATTGATACTGCAAGGCTATTTGGGTTGTCCCTTATTCTATACATGTTGGAAACCTCTTTATTTCCCTAGCTTATGGTTTCAGTGATTTGCTACAAATGGCTCATGAAGGACATGTAGTCTTGTTGTGTTAGTGGAGCACTTGATCTTGGTTTATCACCAATTGGTGTTGATCCACTAGGTCTTTCTTGGTCCTTTCTTGTAGCTGGAACATTTCCTACAGGTGTAGATCTTGTAGCTCTATTAGTGGCTGCTAGCATTTTTGGTTGATTTTTCTTGGGAGTCATTCATTTTGAGATCTTAACATAGGATGCATTCAAAGCTTTATGGAGAACATCATTAGTGGAGCCCATAATTCCTACTTGCTTGCATAGTCTTTGAATGAGGCAAGGAAATGATAATGTAAGTTCCTTTCTTGTAGCTAGAACATTTCCTACAGGTGTAGATCTTGTAGCTCTATTAGTGGCTGCTAGCATTTTTGGTTGATTTTTCTTGGGAGTCATTCATTTTGAGATCTTAACATAGGATGCATTCGAAGCTTTATGGAGAACATCATTAGTGGAGCCCATAATTCCTACTTTCTTGCATTGTCTTTGAATGTAAGTTTCCCTACCTTCTTTGGATTTCTAAAAATAGTAAATGAGCCATATTTTCTTGGAATTTCCCCATGAGGATGAAGCTTCCTCTTGCAGTATAGGTGGAAATTCTATTTAGTCTCTTGGTGGGGAAAATGTGATAGGTTCCAATCTTGAAGTAGATATTTTCTTCTATGAACAATCCACTATATTTCTTATTTGTTGTTTTGTAAGCCTTTCGTAGCCATAACTTCTTTGCATTAGTGTCAGACCTTGTAGATATTTGTGTAGTATTGGCTCCGACATTAGGAAGATTTAGTGCCTTGGAAATTGCTTTGACTAAGTGTGGCACTATGATTTTTTTTTTCAATTTTAATGATGGAATCATCTTGCTTATTCTTCTAGAATTGGTAAACTTCCCTTAGGTACCATTCACCATTGCATAAGAGTGAGGGTTAAAGAGGAGAGGCTTAGAGTTGCTCTTGAACATTAACAAGTGCAAACTTCATGAATGGTTTGAAGTTAAGTTCCATAATGATAGTGGGCATGATGGATTTTTCTTTGATAACTTGGAAGTAGTCATTTGATAGCATGAGGCACTGTCATTACTCTTGAGCTAGTGGTGCTTCAGCTTTAGCTTATGTGGAATGTTCCATTGTAGGTGTAGGCTAATGAATATTGAAGGAATGAACTTCTTACTTAGCTTATGGAGTTTGTTCTCTAGCTTATCCCCTTCCTCTAGGTTTCTTGCCCCTTTTTTGTGAGGGTCCTTTTGTTTTGGGTCTTTTAGGAGGCATCTATAATCATAAAGAATTCATCTATGATTACCCAAGGATTTTAAATATGTTTCTAACAGTTCCTAATCCTCTTTGAATTCCTTGGATTGGATCAAAATATATCCTTGTTACTACTTTTTAGCTCTTATTAGGATTGTAGTGTTATAAATACTTCAAAAAGAAACCCTTAAATGTTGTATTTTCTAATGTGTTATGAACAAGTTAGTTTCTTATGATCTCTCACAATTGTTATATTCTTTTCTAGTTAGTTTCTTATGACCTCTCACAATTATTATATTCTTTTCCAGTATGTATTGGAATGGTTAATTAGGAATAATAGTTAAGTTTATTAGCTTTTATGTGAGTATTTTAATTAAAACGTGATTAATTATTATGGTTCTTACCCTTAATGTGTTCTTCTAGTTGTCAAAGAATTTTGGTTCAAATTGCATAACTATGGACAACACTCTTCCCCATGACTAAGTTGCTCACTTCATGATAAAGAGGGTTGAAGAATCATGTAAATTAGAGCGACAATGAGGAAGTTATGAAGCTTGGTTGCCAGAGGATTAGAAAAAATGGCATGAAATTACTATGCATCAAAAGAGAAGAATGAAAAATTTCTAACTCCTTTCACATATATATAGTTTTTTTTTGTGGTGACATTATAGATGCGACATTATAGGTGCAACATCATAGGGGATGATACATTGTAACTATGATGTTACCGTTGAAAATTTCAAGATTTTGAGTGATTCTTGATGGAAAGTATTTGAGTGAAATGAGTAATTTGGAACATGTAGAGTTGGTTTAAATGATTCTTGAGTATGGATGATGCTTAGAATATAAGAATTTGTCATTGAAGTATATGAAAGAAGGAATTTGAGTAAACTAAGTCAACTGGGTTTATTGGAAATGATTGGTAAAAATTGTTGAATGTATGATGGAAGATGAGTAGATAGGAAAGTAACAATGCTTATTTAAATATTTTAGAGACAAAAGATGATGTGGAATTGGCCATTAGGTATGAAGTACAAAATTTATATAAGTGGGACCTCCTTGTGGTAGGTTCCATCCCTTAGTATCCTTCTATAACCATACCTACAAGTGTCTGTAGGCACTCAAGGAGTTGAACGTAAAACATAACTATCATTCAAGACATACATATTAGTATTGTCTTAATGAGAAAATAATACTATATTATATAGAACCATTAAATTATGATTACATATAGTAGTGAGGTGGAATGGGAGTAGTAGAAATTATAGAAAATGGAATGTGAGGTATCTTACAATAAGCATAATAAATTTTGTTTGTGATGCATGGTTACAGTAATCATTAGCCCTTCCATCCAAGATCTGAATCAAGTCCATACCACTTACTAGTGACATTGTGTCATCCCAAGACTAGCAACCATAAGATTACCACAACAGTAAGGGCTATTACCACTTGGCAATGAAGTTCAAGAAAGTATTTTATTAGTAGCACACTTATTTTAAAGGAGACTTGGCCATTGGACAAAGGAGTGTCTTCAAGCATGGGCAACATGCTTTTCTAGCCTCGTAACCAATGTGAGTCTAAGATATCATGAAATTTTTAAGAAGTTACCTACCTCCAGGCATGGATAATGAGTCTTTCTAGTGAAACCACCAAAAATTTTTATTCTATGATTTTATTATGTTATTACTATGTCAACCTTACTAGAGGACTACCTTCAAGCATGGGTGATGAGTGGCGAGATACCCCTACACTCAACCATACGAATACGAGTGTAGCACATGCGATCTGGTCAAACTCCGTAGACTAAGCGCCTACACACCTTATGGAACACTTAAGGTTAATCATTCATTGTCTTCCCAGACTTGTATTTGTCATGGTTGTATGGTTAAGCAAGTCTGAGGTATGTGATTTTTATATCTTTTCTATTTTATCTCCTGTGCTAAGAGGTGAAGGGTGAAGAGACTAATTAGCTAACTTTAACTAACTAACTAAGCCTTAATTAACCTAGCATCAACATTCGTTTCCACTTATCGTTCACACCATGAACGAATGCAACCTCGGTTACCAAACGCTAGTCGTTGCTGGGATCACCAAGCATAACACATGTGCTCGAAGCGGTCGTACTAAATGCACTTAACTAAGACAGAAGGGTTGAGAGAGAATTAATCAACTAATAAAGCATTAAATGATAAATAGTAAATAACAATAAATAAATTCCTATTTAGCCTATTTAGCTTAGTCCATCTACTGCAAGGTTTATCCAAGAAGTTCATCTTTATTTCCGTACACAAACTTGTGTTCATGTACAACATTTGCTTGAATAAAGATCCATTCACTTTGAAGCTCCTACTGTGGGTAGATGGAAATTATTCTATCTCTGGAGAGGTAACACTACCAGAGTTTCACTATGGTCTAGGCCTAGCCTTCGAAACAAGGGAGATCCACCTCTTATTTATAGACTTGGCGGCACACCGCGATATCGCGGCCCATGTGATATCGCGTCCCATCATACCCCCATGACCGAATAAAAACTCGTCCTCGAGTTCTTTACAAAATATTGGGAAGGTATGGGATTATTGGCTAAATGGAACTAATGGGATGACATGTGAACGGATCATCATTACAAGACAAGAAAAGACTGGTGTTCATGACAACAAGAGTGAACACCTTATACATTGACATCAGGCCTTGTTTGATAGCTGAGAAAGAGAGAGAGAGAAAGAAGTTTTGCTATTGCCAACGCCAAGATTACACCTTTTTTTGTTCATCCATAAGCACACCATCAATCTTGCTTGTTGCATAGCTACTTTTAGCATGGCTCCATTCCAAGTGTTCTCTCCAGATCTAATCTGTTGTTGCATGATTGCCATCTACACACACAACACAGTCTTTATATTAGCAAGGGTAAATGAATTTCAATGCAATTGATACCTTTCTTCAGTGAAAGGTCCATTGGCTAAGTTGTGGTATGGCTGATGCAGATCTGGAGATATAAGATTGGTGACTACTGAAGGTGTAGGGGTTAAGAAAAAATTGAAAAATTTTGGGTCTGGACCCCCATGACTAAGAGCAAACCTTCGGTAGCGATAGAATGGAGAAAGAAAAAGAACAAGAAATAGGGAGAAAAAGAGATAACTATGACATCGATGAAATGGATGTCAAGAGGGAAATGAACAAAATAAAATGGATTACAAAAATGTTTAGGGAAAGAATTTAATTGATGCACCAAGTAGGAATGTCAGTGGGTCCTCCCCAAAGTAGGCTCATGCCCTTAATGACCTAACAAACCCACATTCAAAGAGTTTGTAGGCTCTAGGAATGTCATTTGGAATAAGAGTTAAAGTCTTAACCACAAGAATTTACCAAATAGAAAACAATGCATCCACCAAGATATACACTAATGATACAACCGACAATGAGGTGAACAATGGAGAAATGGATGGAGAGAAGAGAATGGAATGGAATCCCAAGAACAAGGTGGTGTACAACCCCTTGTGTAGTTAATGATTAATGTGACTTAGTAGATCCCATTCCAAGTCCAGCCTCAAACAAACCACATCCAGTGACTTTGCATTAATGCATTTGTCCAATCCATCCCCTTGAAGTAACAAGAATGCCTTTACCCAAGAGCCACCACCATTTCGGCGAAACAAAGGAGGAGAGAATGGGAAGCGAGAAGGACCTTAGTTAGAGGGAACATTTTTATTTTAGTTCCATAACCAGTGCTTGTAGCATGAATAGTTATTTCTTCTAAGGGGTGTGCTTTGAATTCTCACTATTTTTTTTTGGTTTTATATGTTTATGCATGAGAACCACACCATGCAAAGACTTTGTTATTTTTATTAACTCAGCTTCCTAATAATTGAGTGATGTCAAAACGGTAATAAAACTCAAGAAGAACACATCCAAGCACCCAAGAGAACGGTCAACACAAATGCATCAAGTTTCCTTGAAGTCACACCCTTTTCAAACCTTGAGTCCTTCCCTAGTTTGAGAAATGCCCAGTCACCAATTCGTTATAATTCTTATTTAGAAAGGGACTGTACAGTTCCAAGCCAAGAGAGACCATAGAAACTTGGGGGGTGAATGGATGAAGTGGACTCAGTGCCTACTATATCAAAAGAACCATACCTTAGTATCAACATTGTAACTTAAAGGTAAAAACCAAACATTAGCAATCAATAGGAAAATAGTTCATACCATCATGAAGAACACTGATTGGGTGACAAACTTACAAGATGGATAACACACACACACACACACACAATGAAAAAGTATAACGATGTCGTACAACAAAAATAAGAAAAGTTAAAGAAATTTGTAAAACAAAAACGTGTAAAACAAAAATGTGTAAAAAAAATGTGTAAAATAAAAACTAAAAAGAATTGAGGGCCTCGAATGATCAGCATAGGTGGCCATCTCCCCCATGACTGAATGGAAAGGGAGAGATTTGAAATAATGAACACCTATTTGAATTTCTTAGAAGTGTCCAACTCCTCCCGATTGATGTTTTCAGGTTAAGGGGTGGAAGTTGACGACTCTCATATTCCAATGTATCTATGCTTTCGTTATGGGCATGAGTTGTTCCCCCAGTTTGTTCCATGCATATTAATGCACTGCTCTGTTGATCAGCTGTCAACCACTGGGTGTTCTCTTGTTGCGTGGTTGCTACATATAGGCACCTTTGTATGTTATCCTTTGGTGCACAACAGTTACATGTAGGAAATGTTAAACTTCGCATCACCCATGATTCCTGCATGTCATCACACTCTGAGTCATTGTATGTGATGCATGGAACTTTCTTCTTTTTGATCTTTTTATAAATGTTTACCTTAGATATTTCCAAGGAAAGATTGTGAATTCCTAAGCATGCGTCTATTGTGCTTAGCCATGCCCTTCCCATTATAATTAGGAAGTTCCCTTTGTTGCTATTGACTTCTATCACTAGGAAATCAGCTCGGTATGGCCAACCACACATAGTGGTAATGATGTCCTCCACCAATCCCAAGGGAATGGTAATGGATTGGTCAGCCAACTCAAGTTGAATATTGCTCTTCTTGAGTTGGGGCAGGTTCCAGGCTTGATACATTTCTCACCAGATTAAGTTGACTCCGGAACCTGAGTCAAGAAGAGACTTATGAGGTTCATTCCCAGTGACTTGGAGGTAGATTAAGGGACTTCTAGGGTCAGAGAGTTTCTTGGGAAGGTTTCCTACCTTGATCCAATTAGTTACGGTATGTGTTAACATAATCGTATGCGTTGAGCTCTGGTATTGGTTTGAAGGGAGCTCCGAAGCCTTGTATGTTGGAGGAGCATGCACAGACTCAACCGCTTGTGGTTGTGAGAGCTTGTCTAGGCTTTTGGTTTTGAAGAAAGGTCTTCTCTTTGTACAGTTGTCAGAACCAGTAGTGGGTTGAATGTTTACGACTCTCGTAGCATTGCGTTGCTGCAGTTGAGTGGGGAGTTCCCCTTGCATTGTTGGAGTGGGTGGTATTAGAACTAAGGGTGCGAGAGAGGCGGATGGATTTGGAGGATGGTATGGATGTGGAGCATCTCCTGGAGGAGGAGTCCTTCTAAAGTACTCCCAAACTTGGTAGTAACATTGTGGGGTTGTGTGACCCATAGAGTCACTTAGAGAAACCGGCTACTGCATGTAGTAGCCATATGGGTCTGGTTGCCGGTAAGGGTATTGTTGTCTAGGTGGTGGCATCCCCCATGACTATGGATGTTGCCACTGCTGATGTTACCCAATAGGTTGTGGTGGAGTTCCACTTGGATAGTATGTTAACGGTTGGTGAAACTGCCTTGGGTTACCTTGGGGATAAGGTAACCTTTGGGGGGTGTTTGTCGTTTGTTAAGTCTCGGGTTGAGTGCATACACCCCAGACTCTTGCAGATGTGAGATGATTGGGCAACATCCCTTAGGATGGTCATATTGGAAGATCTCACATCTACCATCATTGTCTGTGTCCGAATCCACAACCTCATCGACGATATTCATTTTTTCCTTACCCTTGTTACGTGCAAGGTCTGAATCTCTTTGCTTTTTCTTATCCTTGTCACTACTTCGTTCCTCCTTAGACTCCTTTACAATTTTCAGGAAAAGTTCAAGTCTACTGTCTAAGGAGTCTTGTATCTGATCTACCTTAGCCGCCACTTCCGTGTTAGCTTTTGAAGTGGTAAGCTTTTTCTATTCACCAACTCTTCAAGTGGTGACTCATCCTCTTCATTGCAGAATCTTACTTCCCTCTTTCAAAGGGAAGGATCGCGGTTATATTCTTCCACGCTTTCTCTTTTCCGTAGCTTCCCTTCTTCTTTGGCTAATTGCTCCAACAATCGATGAACTTCATGGGATCTAAGTTCTGATAATCTCCCTTGGGCATATGTCCCAAGGGTTCTCCTAGTTTCATGCCTTAGCCCATCTACGAGGTGGCGGAGTTGATCCCGATGTGCGTAACCATGGCCTAGGAAACAATGTAGCAATGCATAATAGTGGCCCATGGCAGCATCCAAGGGTTCGTGATTATCCTATTTCCATCCTTGGATCTGCTTACGCAAGTTAGACACTCTAGAGTACGTTTGATATTTGTCATTAAAAAAATTCTAACATCGTACTCCATCTCCTAATGGTTTTTGATTCTAAGGACCGGTACCAACTCTTTGCTTCCTTTATGAGTGTCCTAGGAAACAACTTTAGTTTCTGCCACTCATTTTCTATGTTTTGCAAGGTGCACGCATCGTGGAATGCCTGTAAATGATTTTGCGGATCAGCGTTATATCCCCCTTCGAACCGTGGGATATTATTCATGTCAAGTATTTTGATCTTACTATCTTTTTGATGCCTTTTTGGTATTCTTATTACCTCTATGATGTCTAGCATACTTCAGGTGGCAAGTATGGGTTCATCATGATCATCTCTTTCATGACGTCTATGATGTCTACATTGTTCCCTACTTTCCCTTCGGTCATGCCCTTGTCCACGCTCTTGACTTTCTTGTCGAGGTCTCTCATTTTGCCTACCTCTATCCTCACTGTTATGCTCTTTATGACTGCGCCCTAATGTGGAAGCAGAGGATGAATGATGTGATGAAGGGGAAGAAGAAGGAGAACCATCACCATGATGATGTCTGCTCCAGATCCATTCCATTGTTGTATGATTTCCATCTACACACACAACACCATCATATATTAGCAAGGGTAATTGAATCATTAAGTAAAGCATACCTTGCTTCGGTTTAGG
>MNCI01031112.1:386909-448510 GCA_015680685.1 Gnetum montanum
TTAACTAGCGTCAGCATCCGTTCCCACTTGCCGGATACATCCTGAACTATGCAACTGCAGCTTACCAAATGCTAATCGTTACTGGGATCGCCACACGTAACGCAAGTGCTCGAAGTGGTCGTACTGAGGCACCTATTTAGCCTACGTGTGATAAGCAGCCGATTCCTTAGCCAGCCGTACACACCCGTGGGTGCTCGTAACTAAGTCGTACTTATCACACGATCTAGCCTAGCAATGAGCAGCCGATTCCTCAACTAGCCGTACACATCAGACCCGGGAGTTACCAAGCGCAGAATCCTGGAATACGCTACTGGGTTACCAAGCATCCAATGCTCGTAATTGAGTCGTACTCATGCATTGCGTCAAGCAGCCGATTCCTTGACTAGCCGTACACGTCCGTAGACGCTCGTAATCAAGTCGTACTTGAACGCACTAGGAAAGCAGGAAATAAAGCAATAAATGAAACCACGTGCTGCAAGGTTTATCCAAACAAGTTCGTCTTTATTGCCGTACACAACTTGGGTTCAGGTTACAAGCTGCTCGAATAAAGAGCCGTTCACTCTAGGACTCCTACTGCGGGCACATGGGGAAAAATTCTAACTCTGGAGTGATCAATCTGCCAGAGCTTCGCTACACTAGCCAGGATTTTGAAATGAAGGGAGTGCCGCCTCTTATTTATAGAAATGGCGGTGGGACGCAATATCGCGTACGCGATATCGCATGGGATGCGATATCGCGTCGGCCGCAATATCGCGTACGCGATATCGCGGCCTAGTGTAAATCGCGTCTCATCATTACTAAACATGGATGCATCAATGCTTAACATAATAGGATATTTGTTAATACAAGTGATGAATTTTGTGACATCCTCATCAAAGGAGTTAATCACATTCAAAATCTCAGTAGATGACATTATGAGACTAGGTAGCATAAACAAATTATGCAAACTTGCATTTGTAAGCTTGTGTCGAATGTTTGTAGCCTTTTCTACTAGCAATACTTGTGCTAAGTCTACTTCCTTGCACTTGACTTGAATTTTTTGCTCAAAATAGCCTGAATTAGCCATATCAACTATAGACTAATGCACATAATTTGCTACACAACATAGTGAACAGGTTAGCCTTATAAAGTCAAAAGGATAACAAATAACAAAAAAGATAATAATAAAGAAAATGTAATAAATAGACAATAGAAATAATAACATATTAAAGTTATTAGCCATGCTAAATAATTTTAACTTACTACACTTAGGTAAGGGCAGAACCTTAGGACAAACTAATGCATGTGCTCCCAAATCTCGGTGAGTCCACCACTTGTGTACATCATTAGTTTCTATGCGTGATTGGTACAAGTTAGAATATCGTGTGCAATATATACCAAACTTAGATTCAAGATGATGAAGCACATGCACCATCATGATTTCACCCTACTTGAACTCTTTAAAAGCTATTTGCGCCATAGCTAAGGTTTGGTCATCCATCATCAATCCCCCAGGGTGTACCCTATGCCTACAAAAAAAAAAGAAAGATGATATATCAAAACTGTTAGAACTAAAAAAGCCTTAAAACCAAAAATAATAAAAGTCATATTTTAAAGATAAACTTACAATGTTAGCAAGTAGATGATTCTTGGAGGATTTTGGAAGAGTGTGTTTATCCAATGGCCTATCATCACAGTGCTATTAGCATTGTACTGTAAGTACTTGGGCACCTCCCAAATCTGTGATAACATGAGAACTCCCCCACCATTAAAGATACTATTCTTCTCTCTCTTTCTTGGTGTTAGGATCACTGACCATGAACTTTAGGATGTAGTTTGAGGATCCCAATATAAGATTTTCTATGATTATACCAACAATATCCTCATCCAAGTGAGACCATATGACCACGCTTACAGATTTTTTTCTTTTTGGGTTTAGAGTTGTGAATAAATATTTTCTAATTGAGAAACTTCCCAGTGAGTCAATGAAAGTGCTGGATCATGTACAATAAAAACTCTTGGATGCTAGGTCTAAATCACACCAAAGTATGGTTGTTAATGCTTATGTCAGGATTCAAATCTTTTTGTGTGGTTGTCTTAGTATAACATAGGATACTAATTAGGTCCCCCACCATCAAAATAGGTTTGAGAAAGTCCCTATACATAGCCAAAACTCATAACAATTAGAACACAAAATATGATATAACTATTACAACAAAAAATTAGCAAACTTTAAAACAAAGTGACCATTAGGATGACAACGTTGATACTAATTTTAAAATATAAGAAATAACCAAGTACATCAACGTAATCACATTCACGTTATAACCAAAATCTAATTGCTATACTTCAAATCAATGTGGTAAAACTGATTTAACATTTCCATAGATAGTTAACTTGTAGAACCTTGAAACAAGCAATCTTGCAAACTATTGAAAAATATGAAAAATAAATTTTGATAAAATAGAAGGCCAAGAATGAAAATTATAGGGCTTAACTAGTGTTAATTTTTTAGGATTTTATGATCAATAAATGTACACAAGCTTAGATGTTGGAGATTGTGTAAAAGTGAAAACAAGAAGCATGAAATTTCTCTTCTTTTGGAGCATGAACGCTGCCACATCTCCCCACAAAATGCATTAAAACCCTTAAAACCCCTTGTACATTAGCATGAATTGTATGGTGGGTATGAGATGTTGACTACAACACTAGGAAAATTTCACAATAGATATAAACCAAGCCAAAAGTCGCCACTCTAGCCATTTGAAACAAAACTATGTAAAGAAAACCAAAATTCACCAAGGTAGATGCTGGAAGCTAGAAAAAATATATAAAAAATTATAAAAAATTAATTTTAGCCATAGATTCCAAAAATAGATGTCAAAAAATAAAAATAAATTGTTAACATTGCCATCCTAGTGTAGAAAAAATTAAAATTGTGCCAGTTTACAATTAAAATTTTTACTAGAAAAGCCCAATTTGTAGTGAAATGATTGTAGTAATTACCATGGAAGAAGCTTATAAAAATTTCAAAAAATTCCAAAATTCATTCAAAACCCTCCTACATGACGTCCATCATCTCCCATAACCCAAAATGTTTACAAAATGTGCCCAAAAAATTGAGAACACTATCAGTTTTACTAAGGAAAAATGCAAAATTTCGATGAGATAGGCTAAACCACCAAAAACTAGGTTGGTGAAAAACCTATACAACATTAATAAAAAAATACTAAGAACATGATTCCACCTTTAGTATCACCATAAAACCAAAGAAAATACATCTATGTTATAAAAGTTGCAAAACATTGATCTATACATTCTACAAAAAAATATCAAACTTGAGCTAAAATTCACTAAAACTAGGGCAAAAACGTAGAACATAGGTTTGGAAAAAAACTCAAATATCTCTCTAACCATAATCAAAAACCAAAATCTTGATTCAAATACAATTTATAGGCCTAAATATTTCATTTGGTATAAGCGGATTGAAAATTTCAACCTAGGTAAGCCTAGATGTGGGAAAATGTTTTTACAAAATTATGAAAATTTCAAAAACAATGGTAAGAACTTGGTACCTGATAAGTCTTAATGAATATCCTTCCCATCTAGTGGGACTTGGGAGACTTGAAATGATGTGTATGGCCTTTTCTACCTCATCCAAGATTGGATTTTGGCTACTAGACCTGATCTTCTTTACCATGATTGCCGAAAACTTCAAACCTTCACCTCGATTACAATGAAAGAGAAGCTTGAAACTACTTTCCCCATTTCACCAACACTATGAATAGGGATGGATGAATGCTAGGATTTCATAGGAGATCTGATGGGTTTGTTTTTTCACCCACAACTGAGGATTCTAGGTGCCACACTTAGGAGATTTGCAAAAAAATCCTGTAGTGTTGAGGTTGGGTGTAAGGAATCCTTTGATCTTTGAATGCCCTAGACATAAATAGGGAAGTGCCTTTAGAAAGCTAACATAAAATATCTATGTTGAGCTAAATAATATTTGAAAAGATATCAAGCCTTGCATGTTAGGTTTTTGTGGAAATTTTCTATTTTAACCTTGTAAGTTAGGCCTCTTAGGACAACACAACACACCAACGTGAAAGGCTCAAAAACCTTAGAAATACGTTGAGAAAAAGAACTCTAATGTGATTAGAAGACATATAAAGGACATGAAAAGGAATTAAAAATAAAAATACTAATTCCTAACCATCCAAAGGACCCCACCAAAGTTTGAAATTTAATCATGTTCTAATGCCCGAAAATTAGCACAAAAGAGTGTGTATGTTGGAAGTCAAGTGTATTCATGATGGGAGGTCATGTATATCACATTGGCCAATGTGAATACTAATGTGAGACACCATGATAACATCAAATCCTTGCTAAAGGATCTCATACATTGTCAAAATTGTCTTGGAAGCTACCAATCTTACCCCAAAACCCTAGGTGCAAAGGTAGAGAGTTAGAAGCCCTTAGAACTTGTCAAAACCTCTTGAAAGCTTTCTAAACCTAGCATTCATGTTGATGGTCACTTCAAGCACGTTTTCCAACATTTTCACCAATGTGAGAACACTATAAAACCTTAAAATTAACTTTTATAGGCTCATAGACCATCAATATTACACTAAAACTTAAGTCGTAGACATAGGAGATTTCAAGGCCAAAGAATTAAGTCAAAAGATCCCATAATTAGAAAACTACAAAATTTGGATGATGATTTCAATAACGTTGGCCAATGTGATTACCAATGTAAGGATCCAAGAAAATCAAAAACTTAGTCTATTCAAGCCTAGAACTTGTGGATCTTTCCTCAAAACCCTAGTCGATACCTTAAGAGTTCTAGATTGACAAAGGTCTAGTCAAAAGCCCCACAAATTGTCCCAAAAATTGTCCTAGAGGTGTATTTACATTGGCCAGCATGATTACCAATTTGAGTATCATGAAAGATGCTTACCTTGGTGAATATAGCTTTGAACAATGCAAATTCTCCTTCTCCTTGCCTAGCGTTAGCATAGAAATTCAAAGGAGCCAAGGATGTGATCAAAACTTGGTCAAAGCTTTTCAAAAATCTCAATCACATTGGAAAATGAGCCAATCACGTTGAGAAAACATGGAAGGAAATTTAAAGATATCAAAAAGTCATTTCTTAGCTCCAAATAACTCCATAATGCCAAACTTTCTGACCAAACCCTAGGCATTGTAGTAGAAGGCTTGAAAATACCAAAATTTCAACAAAATCCACTCTCTAACTTAGAACGAAGCTCAATCACATTGGGAATCACTCCAATAACGTTGGACAACATGATTAAAAACGTAATTAACCTTTAGCACCCAAAACCAAGACAAAACAAGCTCAAACACTGCCAAAATGGGTCACACATGTCAAAAGCCTCACTTAGAGTGGTCATAAGCTACTAGTTTTCATAAGCTTTTTTATTTTTACAAGATTTTTTCATATTTCACTAATTTTTATTATATTTTTTATTATTTTAACAATTTAAAATATATTTTATCTTGATTTTTGATTATTTTGACACTTTACAACTTATTTTCTATGGCTTTTTGCTAATTTTGATAATTTACCACCTATTTTCCTTAGCTTTTTGCCAATTTTGACAACTAGTAACTTGTTTACTTCAAGTTTTCACTTATTTTGGCAATTAATAATTATTTTAATTGGATTTTCTTTATTCCAATTATAAAAATCTTAAATAAAAATAAATTATTTTTATTTATACTATTTCTTGCCTAGTGCAATCTTATTTGACCAAGTTTGACCCAGTCAACATCATTTGACCTTATTTGGTATCATTTGATATCATTTGGTGTCATTTGACAATATTTTGTATCATTTTTTATAGCATTCAACCTTTTTTATCCTCCCTTGACATTGGCCCCATTTGACATCATTTGGTATCATTTGCCATCATTTCGTATCGTTTGGTGTCATTTTTTGTAGTTTTGACTTCATTTGGTCACATTGGAAACCATTGAACATCATTTTAGACCATCTCAACATCAATTTTCATTATTTATTTATTGTGAAAACTTCATTTTATGTCACTTTGTATCATTTTATACCACTTTGACCCCATGTGGTGTCATTTTTCATTAGATTGACATCATTTGGCTTCATTTTGATACACTTGGATCACATTTGGCCTAATTCCACATTCATTTGACATAACTGAACATCATTTGGTATCATTTTCAATCATTTTTAACATTAATTGGCCCTGTTATACCTCATTTCACCTTGTCTTGACATTATTGTGCTCCATGGTGGTTCCATTACTATGTCATTTTTTCATCATTTTAGCATTTTTGAGCAAATCATATCATATAAATGCAACTTAATGTGATTTTGGTTGATGTGTAGGACCAAAACATGGAAAAATGGGCACAATTTATCTTACTTTTGAATCTAATTGGATCCTACGGTAATGTGTAGTGATCCCTTAACCTTGATTACCTAGATCTTAAGCCTGGGAGCCTATTTAACCATGTAGCCTCCATAGAAAAGTCCCTCAAATGGCTTAAGTACAAATTTAAAACCCTTAACCTCAAGGTCAATGAAATTATTGAGAACTCTAGCTAAGGTTCCCATCACAACACATAATGGTAAGGAGAAAATGCTAAAACTAAGTTCCTTACTTGAGCCACAACAGGCTCAAGACATCATCAAGGTCCTTCAAAGTAACATTAAAGTCTTTGCTTGGTCATATGAGGACATGCTAAGACTTGATCCATGATTAGTGCAACACAACATTATACTTGATCTTAGTATTAAACTTATCAAAAAAAAAATTTGTAAAATTAGGCAAGATCTAGCCATGGTAGTTTGTGATGAGATCATGAAACTTTACCAACTTGATTTCATCTGAGTAGTGGATTACATTAATTGGGTATCCAACTTAGTGATAGTTGCCAAGAATAATGGGAATATTTGTATCTATATAGATTTTTAAGACCTCAATAGGGCAACATTTAAAGATGAGATTCATTACCTAGTATTGATCAACTCATAGACATTACGGCTGGTCATGCCTTGCTATCCTTTCATGAATGGGTTTTCAAGATAAAACCAAGTTAGGATAAACCCAGAACATCAACTCTAACAATTTATTTGGTAGCATCCACTAACTTTAAGGAGCTATGAGGATTATAGGGTTGATTACAATTTATTTGTAGATTCATATCAAGACTTATGGATAAGCTACAACCCATGCAACACTTGCTTAATAAGGGAGTTCACTATGAGTGTACTAACTAATGCCAAGAAGCCTTTGATAACATTAAGCAAGAGTTGGTCCAACTACCCACTGTGTATCCACTTCAAAAGGACAAACCATTTTACATTTACCTTGTGATCTTTGACAAGTCCATAGCCTCTTTACTCTATCAAAAAGGAAATGATGGAGCATAGTTGTCCATTTACCACTTAAGCCATGCATTGATAGCTTATGAGACCTAAAGCATGAAGGTCGAGAAGTATTTCCTAGCCCTAGTCTTCTCCTTGAAGATGTAGAGATACTACCTCTTTAGGTGCCAAGTCAACGCCATCTGTAAAGATAACGTATTGAGAGCCATGAAAACCAATATATATGAGAGTAGCCGAATAGCTCGGTTGAAGATTATAATGGCTAAGTTTAACATCCATTACATTTCCCAAGCCTCAATGAAAGGTCAAGACATAGCCATATAGCTCACGACTTCCCAAGTTGAGGATAACATAGCCATCAATCCTAAGTTCCTTGATGAACTTGTCAACATCATTAATGAGGTACTCTAAGGTTGCAAGGCCATCATGAAATTTGACAAAGCTTCTACTACCCATGGGGCCAGTGTTGCTTCCATCATCATGTCATCCTTTGGGGTGATCCAACCTTTTACCTATCATTTTTAATTTCCATGTACCAATAACATGGCAGAATATGTAGTGTTGATAAGAAGAATGATGGTAGCTCTTAACCAAGAAATCAAATGTTTGATGATATAAGTGATTTACAAATCATAGTTAACCAAGTAACTAAGGTATACACATGTAAGGCCAAACATCTAAACCCTTATTATGACCTAGCCAAGAAACTCATGCTACAATTTATGGATGTTGGCATCCAACACATATCTTGAACCGAGAACACCTTAGTGGATACCATTGCAACCTTAGCCCTAAATGTTATACCAAATGTGTTTAGTAAGTTACCTTCCTTGATAGAGAACTATTCTCTTCCCATTACATATATCACTGAAGGTGCCTCTATAGCTACTATTGATAATATCCCTTAACAAGAGTGGTATGATGATATTAAGTTTTATCTAATGTGTGATGAATCTCCACAGAACCTAACTACTTCTCAAAAGGATACTATATGTAAAAGATTAAAACAATATGTCATCGTAGCCAATAACACATTATGTTGAAGGTTCTATGATGGCATATTGTTAGTGTGCTTGGGCAAAATCAAAGTGGAGCAAGTTCACTTCACAAATAAATCACCTTCGATGCACTAATTCCAGACATTATGAAAAGACAAAATTATTTGCTAGAAAATAAGAAAACTAGCTAACTTCAATTAAAATTATTAGAAGAGAACATCAGGGTTTACACAACCCACAAGCATCCAAAAACCTATCATACTCAAATGATATTGTAGAGCATGAGGCTCTACAACCACACAAGGATTTTTCTCAATGTAAGACACAACCAATAGAAATCTCTTTCACAACCTGGGACTAAGATCTCACTCTTGCTACATACAGGCTCTCTTCTTGCATGCTAGCTCTCCTCCTTTTCTCCTGGATGAATGCATACATAATTATCGAGATTCCAAATCCTAGGAAGCTTTCTATTTACCTTCCTAGATGTTTCCCCATGGATTTGGAGTCTTTTGGATGTTTCCCAATTGAAATGCCATGTTGGAGCTTTTTTTCCTCATTAACATAGATGTCTCTAGTTTCATGTAGACATCTCCTATGAAAGCCCTGCTCTTAGGAGAGACATCTACTATTTTTGGTAGAAATCTCCTTTGAACTTGGGATGTCTACACTTTATGGAAGATGTCTCTTTTGTAGGTGCCAAAAATAAAAGTGTTCATTTTGATGCTAAGCACCTCCAGATGCCTCTCAACAAGTTTCCATAGATCTTGGAACCTCCCAAACTCATCAAAATAAGCTAGAAACACCTCCAAACATGCCAAAAAATCCAAGAATATTCATCATAAAAATTCAACAGAAGAACACACATAAAAATTGGACACACGCATCCAAGTCTTTTCCAAGCATGAAATCTACAAAAACAACTTGTAGAACAACTACAAGGAAATCAGAAGAGATGTTCCTACACTAGATTTTCCACCCTTCAAAAAGTGAACTCATGTAAACAAGGGAGTAGGGGTAGAAGTGGTCCCCAACTTAATAAGTTTGGTATCATGGATCCATACAGCATCATCAAAAGATTGATCCTCCTAATGGATCAAATATTCATGTCTCTTAACTTCTTGAGTGCTAGAAGCTTCTTTTCACTTGAGTATAATTGTCTTCTTCTCCATTGAAGGCTTGGATTGATTAATAGCCTTGCTTCAACTCATCAATGTTCCCTTGTATGGTCTCCTGATCATATGATCCATGATAGTACACAAGATCTAAAACATTAAACACAAAATACATACCAACATCGTTTGGTAAATTAATCTTAAAAGCATTATCGTTAATCTTTGGCTTGATTTTGAAAGGTCTCGTCTTCTTAGCTTTCAATTTGGAGAAGTTAACGCCTCTCAATTGATTCTTCTTCAAGTTCATCCAAACCAAGTTACCAATAAAAAAATTAGGCTTTCACTTGCCCTCATTCCTCTTGAGGACTCTCTCTTTAGCCTTCTTCTCAAGATTTAATTTTACTTGTGCATGGAGATCCCTCATCTCTTGCACAAAATCAATACTAAGTTGAGCTTCACCATCAAAGCTCTTCAAAGCATCCACTGTCTTTGGAGAAAATCCATAATTCACCTCAAATTAATTTTTTCCAATTGCAACATGAAAAGAATTATTATATGATAATTCAACATGACATAATAAGTTTTCCCACCTCTTTGGCTATCCATCACAAAAACATCTCAATATGTTTAACAAGGATTTATTCACCACCAGCATTTAGCCATTAGATTGTGGATGATATGCACTAGAGAAATTCAAATTTTTCCCTAAAATCATCCAAAGGGACCTCCAAAAATGACTTTTAATCTTGGAGTCTCTATGACTAACAATATTCAAAGGAATACCATGGAACTTCAGAACATGCTGGAAAAATAAATTTGCAACATGAGAGGCATCACTCACCTTCTTGCATGGAATAAAATGTACCATCTTAGAGAACATATTTACAACAATAAAAATTTCATCATTTCCACTCTTTTTCTTTGGCATGCCACTCACAAAGTCCATTGACACGCTTTCCCATGGACCTTTGGGAATTGCGAAAGGCATATAGTATCCATTCACACCTTTACCTCCTTTGAACCTTTGACATGTTAAGCACTCCTTCATAAATTTTGAGACTTCTATTGCCATACTATCACATCTCCATTCCCAAATGATGCAATTGCCTAATGAATATGGTGTCTCTTCATGATTAAGACCCGAAAGGGCATGTTGTAATAATGGTTGTGTCTCTTGAGGTAACCTTTGGGGGTTTGACCTAAAGCATTTATACCCAGGGTTAGAGGTTGTGCTAGCATGGAGTTGTAGAGCCTAGAAAGGCAAGTAATGGGAGCCAGGTTAAGTGGGATAGGAAGTGGATTGGCCATCCCTTCTGGTTGGGTTATAGGCCTAACCATGGTGGCAGTGCTGGATTGCCTCTAAGGGATAAATGCCAAAGGAAGAAAACCCCAAGGAACACTCTTGGAGCACGATCTAGATACAATTTTCCATATCAATAAAGCATTCTTTTATTTTCTTTTTCTACATTTTTTCTATTATTTCCTTTATACATAATGTTGAATATCATTTATATTTCGCATTGGTATATTTTATTTATAAGCATAATGTCTAATATATTGTATATTTAACATTTTCCATGACATCTGAGGATGGGATGTCACAATTGGTATCAGAGCAAACCATGACCCAAGGACCATTCAAAATAATGGGCCAACTATAACATGAATTGGATGATGAACCTTGAAGCCACAACACATGGAAAGCCATTGATCATCACCGAATGTACCATATGTTTGTGATACAAGTTAGAAGATACCTTTCCATTGACTTCACACATAATGTATCAGGCATTTAGATCCCAACAACTAGCAAAGTTTCTTTCATGAATATCATTAACCGACAAAGATTTGATCATACCTCATCAAGCTTCATCAATTCCAAGAGATGTTGGTAAGATAATGATACACTAGTCCAGGTAACTCTTACCCATATTAATACTATAATTATTAATCGATTAGGGTCATTATTAAATTTATTATCAAAAAGTTAGTAACCATGACCTAAATTGATCTTGTTTTGTTCAAATTTACTATCCAAGTAATCTAGAAGATTCCAAGTTATCATATGTTAGCTTAGAAATGTCAGTCTAGCAAAATAGGCTAGTTTGGTCCTTTTAATTCCTAAAAAATAAACTTTATTTTTGAACCCTAAAACTATGTCAAATGTGTAGTACTTGTCAAGATGATTCCAACGGTACAAATTTCGTCTCAATTAGACTTATGGTTTGGGAGATATTGATGTTTAAAGTTTTTTGTTAAGTGTGCATTAAAATAATATTAATTTATTATTTAAACAAAAAAAAAGGTCAAAATTTTAGGGTTAGGAATTAACTCAAAATTGTTGTTTACCCAGACCAAACCCCTACCCTATCATTAGCCGAACCACCATCTTAACCACTGAGGCAAGGTGAAATAAAATAATAATAAAAAGTTTAAAAAAAACCTCTAATATACTTATCGAGGAGGAGGTCACAAGTTCGATCACATGTCCCAAAAGACTTTAATTAAATAAAAATAAAAATATAAATATAAATAAAAAATATATTATTATTTAAAAAAATGACTAGGAGGTTGTGGGTTCAAACCCAGGCCCTCCACAATCTTAAATATCTTTTTTTTTTCAAAAACAATGGAATATATAAAAATAATTTTAATATATATATATAATATAATTATATTAAAAAAATTTTGGTTGTACCTGCAGCTAGCTGCAGCTAGGCCCACAGCAAGGCTTGTAGCCAATTGTAGCCAAGTTGCTGGTAGACCCCGGCAAGGCCTACGGCCAGCTGTGGCTAGCCTTGGCCAATTGTAGCTATCTGTAGCTAGTTGTAGGGCTATAGCTAATAATATCTAGCCCTTGGGGTTAGCCCCTAAGGGCAAACAAAAGAAAAATGTGCTACATGCCTTTGCTACCGCCACCCGCATGCCTCTATTGCAGCACCTGTGTGCCAACCCTTGCAACCATAGTAAGGTTTGCTACGTCGTCACATGGAATAGGCCAGCAGGGACTACTGTGGTTGGCCTCAATGGCCAACAAATGCACCACCCCTATGTTCTATGTTGCTATTTTACAAGCATCCCTTGGATTGGAGGCACTATCGATAATGGCCTATTTCGGTGCCCTTGTGCACTGAAAACCTTGTAGTATTGCACAACAGTGCCATTCACGTAGGCTACGCAACACCTGTGTATGGCCTCTATGAGGGTTATGCAGCCACAGTAAGCCTGCGGCTAGCCATAACAAGGCCATGGCTAGTTGCAACTGCAGCTATAGAGGACTAGTTCGCTGTGCTATAGTCGTAGCAAAACCTATGCGGCACTGCCTGCACCATCCTAAACCACGCCATGCCCACCTACCACACAATGTCGCCCAACATGTTGTGCCATGCCTCATGTTGTAATCCACGATCCACATCAGCACCATTGCTACTATGCCCTCGTCGTGCTGTCACTTTATGCCATCACTTCACCGCACCATGTTGTCCACCTCTCTCCTTTATTGCTATTAGGGTCATGTTGTGTAGGCCATTAGCTCAAAATCTTGCACTCAGAATCCACCAAAACCCTCACCTACAATCCATAGAAACCCTCTAACCATGTTTTTCGTAGCCATAGTTGACTACACCATCACTGTTCTAGAACACCAAACCCTCACTTACCTACCACTACCACTTGTCCACCATTTTCCACACACATCGTCCAGCACTGCCTTCTTCTTCATCCATCACTGCTTTTCACTCCGCCCATCACTACCATCCACACTACCCATCACTACCTCCCGTGCTACCTATCACTACCACCCACACTGCCCATCATTGCCTTTCACACCACTCATCACCGCCTTCAACTCCACCGCGTAGACCTTTAAATGGCATGTCATTATGATTGTTGCTGCCATTCACAATGAAACAAAAAATTCTTTGTTATATGATGGAAAAATTTTAATTGTTTGTCAACTAACGGGAAAATTTGAAATTTTTAACAAATAACGAAAAATTCAAATTTTTGTCATTTAAATTAGGAATTTGCAAAAATAATTTTCAAAATTAGAATTTTGCATAGTGGTAGCAACTGAGATAAAAATTTCACAATTAAGCGTGCTTGCTTTGGGGTAGAATTTGGATGGATGACCTCTCCAGAAGTCTTGTTTTTCGTGCCAAAAGGTCTTAAACTCTCGAAGCCATAACTTTTGATTTGAGAAATATTTTTTGGTGAACAAAGAGTCGTTTCCTATGGTCTTCAACCTTTCAAGATTAATGGTGAGTTAGATATACCCCAAGGAACCCCAGAAATTCATTTTTACTCCTTGCCTGATATGGTGCCTCAAGATCCTCAAAAGTTTAATTTTCATACAACTCAAGCATACGATGTCCATTTTCAACATATGAATAGTCATTTCTAACATTTGTCACCCTTCTAAACTTAATGGTGAGGTTAGATTTATCATTTAGGCATCCTATTATTTAATAATATTATACATTTAACCTTTTAAGCTTTAATATTTAGTACATAACCCTTACAAATAGTCTTAAGATTACTATGGCATATTATTAGTTACATTGCTGGAGTCAGTGTTCTCAAGGGGGGTAGAAAGGTCTTAAAAAATAATATAGTTAAATATTACTAAAAATTAGGTAATGTAATTATATATTACTAAAATTAGATAATATAGTTACATATTACTAAAATTATATGATGTCATTAATTATTACTAAAAATAGATAATATAGTTATTCAATTGATGTAGTTGATTATTAGTTGATGTATTAGTTAATAAATAGTTGATGTATTAGTTGGAGAATTAGTTTAAGAAATAGAACAATCTTCAACCATTAAGAAAAGGATATATTAATCCATCCTGAAATCAAAACATAGGGCAAAATAACATGGAGACACAAAATCTTGTTTCAACAAGGAGTATGATACTCATGAAGAGAAATGATCCAGATAAGAATCCAAGAATAGGAACGAAAGTTGCAACATACAATGTGCTTGCAAGATCTCTAGTGAGTGAGAAACAATATCCTCTATGTCCATCATGGGCCTTAGATTGGCATGAATATCGATACCCACGTATCTTAGTAGAATTAAAAGATTTGGATGCTGATGTCTTATGCTTACAAGAAGTCTTCCCATGGGAATTTCTATATCAATTTCAACCAGATTTGGAAAATATGGGATACAAAGGTATTTATAAGCAAAAAGGTTCTTGTGGAAGTTCCTCATCTATCAGAAAAATGTGTATGCATGGTTAACACACATTTAATTGCCAAACCAACATGTTCAGATGTTAGACTTTGTCAAGGAGCATACTTGATTAAGCAAATAGAAGAAAGTTTAAAGAAGAAGTTATTCCCAAGTTGTACCAATCTAGTTTCATTTATTCTTTTTGAAGCCTTCAATGCAAAAGTTGGAAGTAGTGTTTATCAATTTCTAAAATATGGATATGTAAAGGAGTCTTTGGAAGATGAACTTGATTTGAAAAAGATGTTTCCATAAATTTAGCATGCAATTCCACTAGCTAGTGCATATTTTGCTTATTTTGAACCTTTAGTAGATAAATCAGACTTTAGAATTCAAGAATAAATGATGTTGATGGATAGCACTCATCAAAAATCACAATTTACAAATTATTCTGCAATGATTAATGAATATGGGTTAACAACATTGTTTGTTGATACTTTAGATTATATTTGGTATGATACCCGATTCTTTAAAGTTACCAAGTTACTAGAGTTGATTTCTAAAGAAGAAGTTGAGAAGAATCAAGATCAAGCCTTGCCATCACAAATAAGACCATCTGATCATATACCACTTATGGTAGAATTAAAGTTACTCCCATCAATTCATAAGGTTGATCAAGATTAAGAAGTATCTTACTCATACTTTTATTTGATGATCTTATTATTTTATTCATTGTTTAATTTATATTTCAATTAGATTAATAAAATATCTAAGGAAATGCAAGCTGGGAATAACAAATGTTTCTTTCCTTCACTTGGATAACCAAATACGAGTTGCACATTGTGTGACCCTAGTTAGAACTGGTGATTGGTAGTTGGTAGATCTTTAATTCACTTCTTATAATTATCTTGGAAAATGAAGTAACTATCAAGAAAGAAATATTTAATATTCCATATAATCCTTCTCACATATATCTTATTTGCAAAATAAGCAAGAAACAACTTCAAGATCAAAGAAGGAATCAAATTATTGGAGCATAGGATCATGAAAGAAAGCATTGGAGCTAGAAGAAGATAGAGAACATGGATTCATTCAAGGATGAATGAAACCTAAGGGGGATAGATTGTCATATTCCCATTCCCAAATGATGCAATTGCCTAATGAAGATGGTGTCTCTTCATAACAAGTGTTATTGTCATCTTAACAAGACCCGAAAGGGTAGTTGTGATTAAGACCCGAAAGGGCATGTTGTAATAACATATGTTTCTCTTGAGGTAACCTTTGGGGGTTTGACCTAAGGCATTTATACCCAAGGGTATAGGTCATGCTAGCATGGAGTTGTGGAACCTGGAGAGGTAAGTAACGAGAGTTGGTTGAAGCGAGATAGGAAGTGGATTGGCCATCCCTTCTGGTTGGGTTATAGGCCTAACTATGGTGACAGTGCTAGATTTCCTCTAAGGGATAAATGCCAAAGGAAGAAAACCCCAAGGAACACTCTTGGAGCACAATCTAGATACATTTTTCCATATCAACAAAGCATTCATTTATTTTCTTTTTTTGCATTTTTTCTATTATTTCCTTTATACATAATGCTGAATATTACTTATATTTTGCAATGGTATATTTTCTTTATATGCATAATGTATAATATATCATGTATTTGATGTTTGTCATGACATCGGGGGATGGGATGTCAGAATTGGTATTAGATAAAACCATGACCCAAGGACCATTCAAAATCATGGGTTGACTATAACATGAATCAGATGATGAACCTTGAAGCCACAACACATGGAAAGCCATTAATCATCATCGGATATACCATATGTTTGTGATACAAGTTAGAAGATTCCTTTCCATTGACTTCACAGATAATGGATCAGGCATTTAGATCCCATCTGCTTGCCTTTGCATTTTAGCCCTCTTATTTGGTACCATTTGATAAGTTCTCTTGTTTGGAATGATAGCACTAGGAATGATGTTAAATTGATGCTATACATTCCTCATTGGTGGTAGTTCATTCAATTTCCCCTTGAACATTTGCACACCTATAGGAAGTTCAACCTATACATCATCATGGTTAGTAGCAACTTTTTTCATAACAACAAAACCAAAACTGGTTTCATCATGTTCCTTAATATATTCTCTCTCTCCTAGAAGGATTAAGGAAGCATTAAGTGAGCTTTTTTGCCTCACTTATTTAGCTATCATAGGAATCAAACCATGGATTCCATCAGGTCTAAGAACACTCCACATGTTTCTTGCTCCATCAAATTGAGCACCATTATTAAAATTCCAATGTCTATCAAGAATTACATTAGCATAATCTATTGGAAGCACATCAAATGTCACAACATCATGAAAGATTCCAATTTTAAATTCAAAGTACATTGTTCCTTCACCTCTTTGGAGAAATATTTAGATAACTAATGCACCTTATAGGGTCTTGGATGAGGATTAGTTACCAAACCCAGTCTATTAACTTCCTTACGAGAAATAACATTTTCTTGGGTTTCCCCATCAATAAAAACATGAATTCATTCCATACTAAGAAAACAACTAACCCAATCTAAAATAATAATTTTCCATGAGGATGATCTCCTTTATTGACATTCCCCATGAATGAACAAGAATTTAATTTAAAAACATCCTCAATTTTTGGAGCATTAGGATTACCTCTCTAAAGATCTTGGCTTGATGTCTCCTCCACCTCCATGATGTATACATCTTGCCCTTGGTTGCCTTGTGAAGTGGACATTCCCATTGCTTATGTTTCTATTCTCCACACATGAAGCACTAAAATTTTGATGAGCTGCTACCTTGAACCTTGCCTCCCTTTCTTAGCTCTTTCCTAGTTTTATCCTACTCATCATCTCCTTTAGTCTTCTTATCTTGGCTGCCCTCCTTGTCTTTAGATTTGGATTTAGATCCTTTATCAAATCTAGATACCTTCTTCTTATCCTTAGAATTTTTTTTACTCTTGTTTTTGAATCCACCTAATTTTTTCTCAACGTTGAGTGCCAAATCATAAGGATCATCAATGGTTTATGGCTCATAAAAGGATAACTCTTTTTGGTACATCATTTTGAGACCTCCTAAAAAGATTGAAGCTTGCTCATACTCCTCCCAGTTTACCTTAGCTTGATGGAATAGATCACAGATTTTGATATGAAATTCTTTAACATCCTTAGGAATTTTAACCTCATAATGATATTGTTTTGATTTTCTTTTCAACCTATATTTCATCATATCCCAATCTTTGATAGGCTTATCATTTCATCTTTCATAACACTAGGACTCCTTTTCCCACCATGTAGAAGTGATACCTTCTAATATGGATTAAGAAATAGGTACCCTCAAGTTATTTGGTACCTCTTCCAACAGAAAATCCTTCTCAAGAGTCTTTAGCCAACTTTCAAAAGCATTGGTGCCATCTACACTATTGAAAGTCTTCAACTCTACATATGAAAGTCTTGAAGCATTTTTGAACACTCTAGCAAGCCTTGCCTTATGTTCATTGTCAAGCTTACTTAAAGAAGTATTAAGCATCGCTAGAGCCCTTGGAGTTATCATTTGAGGAATAGGATTCCCTTCCATTAGAATCCTTGGCTGATGGATGCCTACACTTCCATAGTTGGATTGACCTTCCTTTTTATCTACATCATCTCTACCTAGCTGTGAAACATCTTCATCTAAACATACATGCTCTTCACCTTCACGTCTCTTGATATGGCTAGGGCCGACTTATCTGTACACCTTCGAGCTAATTTCATCCAATCAAGTAACCATCATTTGGAAGGTTGACTTCATGCTCTCCATGTTGTGATTCAGGGCTTGTAGCTATTTCTTCCTAGGTGCCATCTAAAATTAACAAAATCCTCAACCAAAATCCAAGCAACAATAAAACTAGGCTTTAATAATAATAATGCTAGAGTAGGTTCACTCCAAAAATAAATCACCTTCAACACACTAAATCAAGATATTATAGAATTATTTGGTAGAAAATAAAAAAACTAGCTAACTTTAATTAAAATTATCAGAAGATTACATCAAGGTTTACACAATCCACAAGCATCTAGAAACCTATCACACTCAAATGATATTATAAAGCATGAAGCTCTACAATCACAAAAGGGTTGTTCTCAATGCAAGAAACAACCAATAGAAATCTCTCCCACAACCTAGGATTGAGATCTCACTCTTGTTGCATACAAGATTTCTTCTTGCATATGAGTTCTCATCCTCTTCTTATGAATGATGCATACATAATTATAGAGATCCCAAATCCTAAGTGTTGGCGACCATTTGGGACGCGACCGCCAACGAGTGTCCTCAAATAGGATTTAGGTGCCTACTGGTCTCTGGCAACACCAAGGCCCAGATACCTCCAAATAGACTCAGTAGTTAATGTGAGTATGTGTGTGTGCTATTGGGGCGTGCGGTTGTGAAAAATGAAATGATTGTGTTATGTGTAAACTATAGATGACTTATCTTAAAGAGATTCAGCCAACTTTGCCAAGTACTGTGAGTTGTTGCGAATTTCTATTTTGTTTGATTGCCTAGTCTATGCGGTCCTTATCATACCTACTTGTAACAAATAAAATTTTGCAAAAACATTTGAGCACAAATCTGCGAGTCTACTTCTAATTTTCCCCAGAGAAAGAGATAGTTCCACAAGAAAACTAGAAATAGAGCAAGATTCGATGGAAATAGACAGAAAAGAAAGTAGATTTGTGTAGACCTCAAATATTTAAACAAGGTAAAATGACACGAGTAAACACTTCGCAATAAAGCTATCCCAAATTCAATATCTACGAATTGTTCAAACTTCCAAGGCTTAAATAAGCAATTTCTTCAAGACAATCCTACTATGCTACCAAAAACAATGTTGTGTAAACTACCACGTACGAGACTCCATTTTGGCTAGATAATGGATGTCAACAATTGCATTCAACAGAACCTTCAAAAGACTTGACAATTTCTGATTGAAATATCATGGAGATTCACTTTAAAGATAAAAAGAAGTTATTCTGGTCCCATCAAAATACCAAAGATTTTCTGAACCCTCTTGACTATTGAATCATTCAACGGCATGACTACAAGCAGAGGCTCTCTTACAATGATCTCAATAGTAGTTCTTATACGTTGCACAATAACAAAATTTACTACTAAAATGCTCTTAAGGCTTTAAAACACAAGTGCTTCTATGGCAAAATTTTAATAGAAATTTTCTATCGGGCAACAAGAACAATAAGAGCAATCTAAAAATCCCATAATTACTTGCCAAGGATGATACTATCTAAACCACTAGCTAAACAATTTTAAAAAAATAGAAATAAAACATAACTCACAGGACTATGACAAAGAGGCTGAAATCTTTCCTTTAGCAAGTCATCTTACAAGCAATCTTTCACACTTTCTTCTTTACAAATGCTCTTCTCCCAAGACTCAAAAGTGTATCTCCAAGTGAGAGCCCAAGTGCTAGTAGCCTTCCAAAGTGTGATGTATCAAGTGTCTTCTCCCAAAGTATGATATCCTAGCCCCCTTGACCCCTGAAGACTTTTTATAGGGTTCAAAGGTAGTTAGGTAAGTTACAAAATATCTTGGGTCGTCATAACCACCATAGAGACAAAAAAGTTGCAGTTGACAAGTGTCCTATTTAGTTGCCAAGTGTCTTCATTCAGTTGCCAAGTGGTCACCATGGAGATAAAAAAGTTGTAGTTGACAAGTGTCCCATTTAGTTGACAAGTGGCCTTGGTGGTGGTTATAACCACCATTTCAATTAACAAGTGTTCAATTCACATAGGATTTTGAACAATTGTTACATAAATTCCATTTTTAAATCATAAAATATTTTATTTTTTTTGTTTTAAAGAGAATATTGTAGTTCCAGGATTTATTATAGTTCAGTGACATTTGCATACTCTTCTTCTTAGAACAAAAGTTTACAAGTTCGGTACTAGATCAAGATTCAAGATAGATTGTGTTTTTCTTACCAAGCCTATTATCAACACTGCAATTTCGCGATCCACGGGCCGACATCTTAGCTGCAAATGATGGAGACCAGAAAAAATCTTTTGATTCAAATTCATTCGTGCAGACCAAATCGTTGTGTTGAAAGCATTTTGTCATTCCAAGGTGGGCACAGTTGCTATCACTGTGGGTGGTGGAGTTGGCAGCCTGGATGCTGGCACTAGGAAAATAGTTTAATCCAGCAGAGCAAGGCAGAGAGAGAGGCATGCACGCAGGAATGCAATGTTGTATATATGTGCATGTTGTATTTTTGTGCTGCCTGCATGCCAAGATGAACCAAAGCAAGGGAAGGAAAGTCCATTTCCAGATTCTCTTTTCTCCATTTCGTTCCTTTGGCTTTCTCACAAATGATGGGAGGACTCCAAAACCCAGCAAGCGCTCGCGCCAAGTCCCGCAATTCACCAACAGCAGTAGCAAAAGAATTTGGTGTGGCCTCCACACAGACGCCCATGGAACCACGGACACTTCCATGGCCTAGTAAGTTGTGCAAAATGCCGTTGCCGCTGCCTCTAACGATAACCCTAACACGTGTTCTGCCATCATCATTGTCAACCTGGATACCTACCTCACAACCCTCCTGGAAACCTCGGACTCCACAAACTTTTCGGCTCTGTCATGGCCTCCAATCTCCTCGTCCAAAACAAACGAAAGATGATGAGTTCTAGTTGGAACAAAACCCTTGCTCTTGAGATTCCTAATGGCTCCCAAGTACTGAGTGGGGACACACTTCATGTCCTAAGAGCCCTGCACGAAGATATTGCCTTGCTCATCTCTGTTCGCCTGGAAAGGCGGATGAACCCACTTTTCTTCCTCTGCAGTCACAACATCCATGTGAAAATTCAGTAGAACGGAGGGTAGATTTGCTTCGCTAAGGATCAGATCTTGGGTAGGCGTGAACAAATAAGAGAAAGAAAGAAGATCACTAGTAGTGAAATCGGCAATTCCAGCTACTGTTGTTATGCGTGGGAGGCTTGAAACCATTGCCGAGGCTGAGGCTGAGACGAAGACTGAGACTGAGAAGAAGGAGCTTGAAAACATGGCCTCTGGAAGGCCTGGCAGGAGCCTCTCTAGTAGCAGCAACGTTATTCTAAAACTGGAGCAGTGCCACAGTTTGTGTAGATGCAGATGTAGAGGGTGGGTGTTATTCAGAGTTAGGCTTCACAAACTCATCATTGCACACTTGGCCAGAGCACAGGATTCGTATGTACGCTTCATGAACCTCTTCACCACCAAGACTCACATTTCTTCTTCTTCTTTTGATGCATTCCATTCACACTATTGAATCCATTATTTGGTCATACATTTGTTCTCTATTTTCTTTTTCTTTGCCAACAATTAGGATTGAGATTGTCTAAGCTGACTACAAGTTGCCTTACATTCATTACCTTCCCATACCTTATGGAGGTTAACTAAACCCACTTCTTGACTTGTACATCAATACATGTTTGTAGATCCAGTGAATACTTATTTGGCACTAAAATAGCTGGTAGAAGATTTTCATGAACTCTGAACAATTGATCATTTGTCTTAAACAAAACTGTATTTGCTAGTGAATCAATTAGAGAAAAACCTTTCAAATTACCAACCCAACACCTCTGAAAAGTCTTCATCCAATAAAATATTGGCAATGTTTAAATCAGGGTGAACTTTAGTTATATGATTAGCTCCACAACCTCACAAAGCCTGCTCCATTAAATGGCCAAAATGTGCCAACACTAAGAAGCTTTCTATTTTCCTTCCTATATGTTTCCCCAAGGATATGGAGTCTTTTGGTTGTTTCCTAATCAAAATGCCATGTTGGAGCTTTTCTTCCTTGCCAACATAGATGTATCTAGTTTCATGTAGACATATCCTATGAAAGCCTTACTCTCAGCAGAGACTTCTACTATTTTTGGTAGACATCTCCTTTAAACTTGGTACATCTACACTTTAGGAAAGATATCTCTAGGGATATGTCTATCTTTCTGGGGAGACGTCTCTTTTGTAGGTGCCAAAAATAAAAGTGCTCATTTTGATGCTGAGAGCCTTTGGATGCCTTCCAATAAGCACCCATAGACCTTGGACCCTTCTAAACTCATCAAAATAAGTCAAAAATAGCTCCAAACATGCCAAAACATCCAAGAATCTTCATCATAAAAATTCAACACAAGAACACACATAAAAACTGGACACACATTTGAAAATCTTCTCCAAGTGCGAAACCTACAAAAACAACTTGTAGTAAAATTATAAGAAAATTGGAAGAGGAGTTCCTACATCACAAAGCCCACATAGTCCTTGAGCAGGTCCACGAAGGTGTATGTGAAGGACATATAGGATCTAGAAGGTTAAAACTTGTGATACTTGTCAATGTCATAGTAACTTAATACATGTGCTCCCAACTGAGCTACACACTACTTAGATAATGTGGCCATTTCAACATTGGGAATTAACATTATCGGACCTATAATGCCTAAGTCTTTCATAGGACATAGCTTCATCAACACTGCAACTAAATATTTTAGAAAGTCAATTCAAGCTATTCCTATAAGGAAAATAATATCTCTACAAGTTTGTAAGTTCATATTAGATAACATAGCATCCCATTTTGGCATACCCTTAATTATAGACAATGAGCCATAGTTTAATAGCCAAGAAATGTGAGCCTTTTAGGAACAATTAAGAATCAAACATTCCTTTTTCATTATCGTACTACCCACAAGGCAATGGGCAAGCCAAAGCTAGTAACAAGGTCATCATAAACCTCCTAAAAAAGATGCTAAATAATAGTAGATGTAAGTGGCATGAACAACTTGTACATGTACTTTGGGCCTACTAAGACAATATTTAGAACCATAACTGGTGCCACCCCATATAGCCTTGTTTAGAGATCTAAAGTTGTTTTACCTCTTGAATTATAGGTGCCATCCATAAGGGTGGCTTTGTTTGACTTCATCAATGACGAATAAAATAATGGGCTACATATCATTGACCTTGATTCGCTGGGAAGGAAATGAATACAAATGGTTGCTTACATTAAATGATATTAAGAGAGGTAGAAACAATAGCATCGCCACAATCAGAATAGATGAAAAGTCAAGGGAGGAGACCTTGTCCTTAAGTCTATTTGTGAACATAAAGAAAAGTTCTTGGCTAATTGGGAAGGATCTTTCTTGGTCACCAAACCTTATGAAAATGGGGCATTCACGCTAGTGGACATGGATGGGAATCAATTGGCCAATTTGATCAACCACTCCTATCTAAAACCTTATTATATCTAACAATAACCTATTTTCTTGTAGCCTTTGTTTGTAGGTATGGAAGAATGATTAACATTAATGACATCAATGACCTACATTAAGTGAGCCTTTATGATCTCTTGTCTTTTCTTTTTGGCATCTCAAGGATTTGCAAACTTTGTATAAATTTGTGACATAAAAGAAAAAATTTTCATGCTATACTAGTTGTAATCAATAGTGGCTTGTGTTTTTCTTATTACCTCATGTGGATTTATGCAATCTCTTGTAATTACATGTATTGTTTGACTTGTTTTCTTGTTCTCTTGGAGTTTTCTTTGTAGGATGAAGCTTGAAGTCATCACTAAGGGTGTAACTCATCCTAGCAGTGAGTTACCACATGAATTTGATGCATGAGATTCAATTAGCTTGTCCAACTATGCCAAGAGTGCTTGCCTCACATCACTTCCATGACCCCTCTTAATCCATAACCCCATAGCCAAATTATAGCTCTTATTACCTTAATAACAATGAAGATCTATGTTTGACATTCATGTCCCATATCTAGGTGACATCTCATTCGACATGCTTCAACATCAAGTTTGTTGAATGCAACACATCTCATTCAATGATAAAACAAAAGCAACTTTAGTCTTAACAATGAAACTCATTGAATATTTCATCCAAAAAATGGGGAAGAAAATTACCAAGAAAGACAAGAGGCCAATGAAGCCTAAAAGTCAAATCAATAGCTCCCAACAAACAAAGGGAGAAGCCTAGTGGCCAAAGAAGCCCAAGAATGCAATGTTGGTTCTTCTAACACATCATCAAGTAACCAGTAGTTCGAGCATGAAGCACGAAGACCTATTCAGCTAGTTCACATATCAACATTATGCCATGGCCATGATGTCAACATTTGAAATTTTTTGTTAGCCTAATGTGATCATTCCTCAATGAATAATATAGCCTTTATCTCATCTCAAACTTGTAACATTCCATTATGACATTATTTCATCATTATGAGCACTCTTGGGCATGATTCAATAGCTACAAAATCAAATGTAGAGAGGAAGCATTGGTGATGAACTTGCGATGGTGTTTCACATTCTTTATTAATGTCTCTTGATTCATTCCTCCAACCATTAATAAAGAAGGACTAATGAAACACCCCCAAAGAAAATTTTGCATTTTACATAAAAAAAAGTCTTAAAGCCAAGAATTTGCATTGTAATTTAATGGGAATTTAAAGGTAGATATAATTTCCTATTTTCCCATTAAAAATCCTATCATGTATCCTTATTCCTACATAATTTTAAATATTTTTAAATATTTAAGATGGAATGTGTAGTTTATATGTTGGAGATTTCATTTATACTAATGTATAGAAGCCTAAAATGTAAATACGTTGGCAAAATTGGTAGCCAAAGTCTAATTACATTGGTAGAGTTGATAGCAAAGGGACAATTATGTTGGTGATGTATACATTGGGATTCATGAAAATAGCCCAAAATGTATCATTAAAATTAGCAAGAAAGGTTAATTATGTTAGTGACTCGTGAGTTGCACTTTTTGGGTAGTGAAAGTGTCAAATATGTTGATATTTCATGTCCAAAAAGTGAAGCAATGTTGGTGCATCATACATTGTAGATTTTAGACACAAAGAGCTTCCAAAAGTAGTAGAGTTTATTAGAAATTTGGCAATGATCATGGGAGAATCAACTAGAAAGAAATCAGCACATACATAGCCTATTTAAATTAAAGTTTGCATCTCTTGAAGGACTTTTGGATCATTTTTGCATTGACCAAACTTGATACTTTTAAACTAGTGCAAGCAGCCAAGAGTCCACAACCATTTCTTCCACAATGCAAGGCATCAAGAGCAAGGAGTTGGTTCATTATAGATCAAGTTGGGAAACTAGTGCAAAACGTGGTTGCAGAATACACCCTGTAAGTTTGCATTGAATTCATCAAGCACAATTACTTCTTTGTCTTTTTTTAAACCCTTGATTTGTACTCTTTCTTAAAATTATTCTTACATTATCATACTTGATACAAGAATTATAGTCATTTTTATTTAACAATATTGATCTTTTATTTTTCTTATTCTCAAGTCTCTTGTTGTATCCTTGTTACGCTCATCTCATTATAGTTTTTTTTTTATTTTTACATTAATTGGTAACAAACTTCCTATGTCCCTGAGTGATTAGCAAGATTGTTCAAGGCACTTTAGATCCTTTTCAAGGTTTGTGGATTTGTGAGTAAAACTATTTTATGTGGAAATTGTCAGCCCTCTAGCATTGATTTTTTCCTCACTATAATTGGTCTGCAAGATCTTGGTAAATGTTACTCTTCTTTATCAAGGGAAGATTTTAGGCCTTTTACATATCTTGTAAAATGTGATTTACTCCTGATCTAGAATATAAGAGATCCTTGCATGGTTTATGTCCTACTATTTGAAGGTAAACTAAGGGACTTTTGAGATTCATTATTTTCTTAGGAAGTGCTCCTACTTTTATCCAATATGTTATTATCTATGTGAGCATGATAATTGTGATGTTATTATCTATATGTACTAGAAGCATAGTGTTCTTTGGAGGAGTGTGTGTGAATGGGATAGAGTTAGGTGAAGTGCCCATCCTTCAAAGTTTTTTTGGTCTTGCCTTGAAAAAAGAATGTTTCCTAGCTTTTAGTTCACTTGAATATTACCTCATCTTGTGTAGTTACTACCTTGGTAGCACTCTTTTATTGTATTTGTGTTGGCAACTCTCCCTGCATGACTGGTAGTGGTAAGAAGTTAGGAGTTTGAAGTGAGGAACCAACTGTTGGTTGGGACATGTAAGAATTTGGATTCATCCATGAGGTAGTGGATCTATGATACTCCAGTGGATAGTAGTGAGGAAGCATTGATTGGTATGTTCCCTAGGAAGATTAAATGTTGAACATAGTATCCATACTGATTAGTTTTCCTATATGGATATTGTTGCCTTGGTGGTGACATTTCCTACACTTGTGGTTGTTACCACTCTTGTTGGTACTATTCATGTGGTTGAGAATATGCCCTGCTAGGATAGTATGCTTGCTAGTAGGATCATCAAAAGTTACCTTGTGGGTAAGGTAGCCTTCTGGGCATTTTTTTCTTGATGAATTTTGGACTAAGTACATATGCCCTAGACTCTTGTAAGTAATTCATAATAAGGCAACATCCCATAGGATTTTCATACTGGTACACTTTACATCCTTCGTCATCCTCTGAGCTGGAGTCCACTATTTCCTCTACTGTAGTAACTTTTCCTTTATTCTTGTAGTTCTCTCATCCATTATGTCTCCTTTTCTTCTTTTCTTTACATTGGTTTAGGGATTATTCAGTGTTTTCCCTAATTATCTTTAGTGTTGCAGCAAATTTTTCATCCACAAAATTCTACATTTTCTCTACCTTGGTTGCAATGTCATTAACTAATTTTTGAATTAGTAGAGTCTTTCATTGGATCGTATCTCCCAAGGTGTCCTCTTCTTGTGATTCACATAATCTTATGTCCCTTTTTTTGATGGCAAGATCTTTATTATATTCTTTAGCTAATTCTCTTTTTCTTAACTCTTCTTCTTCCTTTGCCACTTGGTTAATGAGTCTTTGAAAATGATGAGCTATCATCTCAGATAACCTACCTTGGACATATACCCCAAGAATTTCTCTTGTCTTGTTTCATAGTCCATTGATGATGTGTCATAGTTGTTTCCTTTGAGAAAATTCGTGGCTTGGACACCAATGAAATAGTGAATAGTATCTACCCATTATTGCATCAAGGGATTCAGGTGTCCCTTATTTCCATTCTTAAATTTGTTTTTTCAAATTAGAAACTCTAGAATAGGTTTGATATTTTTCATTAAAGAGCTCTAGCATATCATCAAATTGATTTTAGTTCTAAGGATTTGTACAAGCTTTTTGCTTCCTTTATGAGTGTTCTAGGAAATAACTTTAGTTTTTGTTAATTATTTTCAATATTTGGCAACACGTAGGCATCATGGAAAACATGAAGATGGTGTTGTTGATTTGCATTATATCTGCCTTCTAATTTTGGAATATTATTCATGTCTAGTTGCTTGATGAGATTGTCCCTTACATGCTAGGTAGGAATATACACTACTTCTTTGATGTTAATCATGTTTCAAGTGGTTAGTAAGGGTTCCTCTTAGTCTTCAGTTTCATGAGCTCTATTGTAGTGGTGTTCCCTTTGATGCTCATAATGCTCTTTCTCTTCATGTTTGACCCTTTCTCTTCTTCTCTCATGATTATCTTCTTCTTGACTAGGATGTCTTCTTTGATATATATCTCTCTCATGATCCCTTCATCTCTCCACATCATGATCCCTAATTCTTCTTTATTTCTTGTTAAAATCTCCTGGAGATTATGAGAAGGAAGAGGAAGAACTTGGAGAATAGTGCTAGCTAGTTCTTCTTCTATGACTCCTTGATTCATTTCTTTTTAATTCAATGGACATTTTAGGCCTCAAGTCCCTTCTAAGTATGAAGTATTCCTTATATCTTCTAGGGTTTTTTGCAAGAGCTAAATGCAATTGTATCTTGATGGGATCTTTGATATGAATGATTGGTGTTTGAGATTGAGGTCCATGGGTTTGATAGAATTTCTCCATATGGAAAATAGCACCATCTCTTTCATCTAAGAAAATTGTGTGAGGTACTTACTTTTCCTTGTCAAGATCATGCCTTGTATCCATAGAAACATTGCTTCTTACTTTAGTGTTTATTAGTTGGTATGGCTTGGTCATGTGTTTGATGATATGATAACCTTCTTGCACGTAGTTAAGGTTTAACCTCATAAGGGTTGCTTCTAGCATTGACAGTGTAGAACGTTCTAGAGGCAAGACAATGTTGCCCTATAAATTTATCCATCTTAGTCGTACATCTTGGTGAAAGATAAATGTGAAGTTAGAATAGTATGGATTAGTATGAGCATAAGAGATTCTAGTTTGTATTGGTGCACTCTAGTATTCTTCATTATATTTCCTTTTGTGACTCTTATTAACTTCAGTAGTAAGTGGTGATTTCTCCTTAATTTTAGAAGCCATATTAATTGTTTGATACTTTAAGTGTGTACTTTTAGAAAGAATTTGTTTAAGTATGAAGGATGTACTTGATGATTCTTAATACAAAAAAACTTGTAAAATTAAGTACTTTATAAACATTGGCACATCCTTGGCAATGGAACCAATGATGAGTAGCTAGGTATTCTAATACTTCATCATACAAGTCATGAGTGTACATGTGCGACCTAATCATAATTTGTGGATGGCCAATGTAGATTCACTAGTAGTTGAGGTTTAGTTTGCAATCTTTATCTTCCCACATTGAGTTAGTGAAGTTTAATTTGTATGGTTTTAACTCTTTGAATGACATGATATGTTGATGTTTTTGGCTAAAACTAATACTAAGTGTAAACATAGTTGAATCAAAGTAATATAATCTAAGTCTAAGTGTTATGAAAGTAAAGATACTATTCTAGCCTATGGGCAATAAGAATCCACTCTTGGCTTGCCTTCATGTCAAGGGCTCATGTAATGGTCACTGGGATTACCAAGAAAATCCACTACTGAGTGAATTAAGTGATCTCACTATTGGATTATCAAACAATTACACTTCACACTTGAAACTAGTCATACGCATATCACCTTACTAAAGAGATGGAAAAAAGTAAAGTACTCGGAAATTGTAAATGACTTAAGTAAAATAAACAAGTTGAAAAGTAAAATTAAACTAAGTAGAATGCTGCATTGATGGAAAATAACCTTGATCTTTATTTTTGGTCATGAATTATGCCCAAGAACAATCCACTTAAACAAAGATTTCATACAACTATTTAACACCAAACTATGGACATTCACTATATCACTAAGTCTAAATCATGGAAACAAATTGTAAGAATTTAGCTAAGTATAGGCAAAAACTCTTTGTTTGACACGACAGTGGATTAGCATTTATAGTGAAGACCAAGGCCCATTACATTGTATATATGATGACATAAGTAGGAATATGATTGTTACAATCAAAAACTTTAATTACAAGAAAATCAAAAATTTTAACATAGCATCTTTAACCTCAAATCCCTAGGGTCTTGAAAAAATGGGATTCAAGGTGCCTTAGATGGTCCAATAGATCACCCAGGGACTTATGAAATGCAAAACAAATAATGTAAAAAGAAGAATGCAGATCTAACAACTAGAAAGCAAATACAAATTACACACAAAACTAAAACTTCAAAACTTTATTAAAAAATAAAGAATAATTTCAAGGGATGTGCATAAAAATTTCCTGTGGAAGAGTAAAAGGAGTTCACTTTGATGGGGGTTCACAGTCAATTGAAGTTGATGCAATCAACTCCACAATCTAGATGTCCTACCACTCCCGATGCTATTGAACCTCCTCTATTGCTACTCCAAATCTACAACATTGGTTACTACTGGAGGGATGATAAGTGTGAAGGATTTGGGCTACCAAAATGCTCTACATTGGGGGTTGAGGATCTCAGGAGTGCAACGTGGATCCCTAAACTCTACAAATTCCAAGAGAAATAATGGGGGTTGCAAGGCTATAGGATTTTCATGTTGGGATTCAAGAGACTGCAAGTGCATGAGATTGTAAGAGCTCTTGAGTGATTGAAAATGCCTAAGTATGGAATTGCCAAGAGTGTGGATGCAAAAGGTGTGTAACCTCAAAATGGTATTTGAGGCTAATTTTTATAGGTTTTGGGCCATGGAATGGGCTGCAAATTGGCTGTAATTCAATTTAAATTTGGTTGCAACTTGCTACAAATTTTTATTATGTTTTAGGTGGAGTAGGTGTCAAAATTTGTGGGGTTATCATATATAGTAAGTGTCATACCCCCATGGCCATTTTGTTTAGTAAAAATAGTAATGAGGGGATGGAACCTACACTATGAGGATGGCTTATATACTGGGAGTAGATCTTCCATGCTAAGAGCAGATCTTCCTTGTTGGAGCTTCCTCATTGGGGCTTCCTCATTGGAGGGAACATGCAGAAAACTTGGCCATGCTAGATCTATGTTGTGGCATGAAGTATCCATGTTGGAGGTTTGCCTCCTTGCTAGGAAGGATGTGAGTTATACTCCCATGTATTCTTGCTAGAGCTAGGTGAGATCCATTCCCATGCATCCTAGCTAGGGGTAGGTGAGATTCACCCTTATGCATCCTAGCTAAAGGTAAGTGAGATCCATCCTCATGCATCCTAGTTGGGGGTAGGTGAGATCCACCCCCATGCATCCTAGCTAGAGGTATTGATTTGTACCCCCATGCATCCTAGTTGGGGGTAGGCTTCTTCAACATAGAAAATGCCACACCCCTCATAAAACCCATCAAAATGTCAATTTTGGCATCCTAAAAGGCATTTTTAACCCCCAAGCCCAAATATAGATAGTACATGATTTTTTTCACTTAAAGGATGAGGCTTTGATCACTTATCAGGAATTTTAGCTCCAAAATTATAAAGTATGTGAGATTTCACCTCATGGGTTACAGTCCTCACATTTACAATAAATTTTAGCCTCAAGTTTCATGGGATGAGGTTACAAAGGTTACAACATGTAAATTTGGTGGTATTTCAATGGCCCCTCTTTGTTGATGTCTAGAGGATTGACCTGAGAGGCACTAACAAAGAATACAAAACACCATTGAAGGTCCACCACCAACGTTCCCTCTCTATTCTTGATTCAGTTGTGTCAAACCATGTCAAAGAGTGCTTATTATGATGGGATGAGGCTATGATGAGGGAATGGTAATGGTAATGGGGTTATAGGGAAATGGTCATGGAGGCTAACAATGCATTCCAAGTGTTGACACCATGGCTATAGCATGGCATTGACATGTAGATCAAGTAACTTAGGCCATACACTTCATGTTTAGAAGTGTGGTTCACTCAAAAAATGCATTTGAGGAACCAACGCTTTACTTTAGGGTTTCTTCAGCCATTGGGCTCCTCCATTATGTTTGAAGCCATTGGTCTTTACTATCCATCTAGCTTGGCAATGTGCATCCCCTTATTTTTTTTGTGGGGTGAAACCTTCATTGGGTTTCATTGCCAAGGCTGATTAGATATGATTTTCCTATTGAATGGATTGTGTTACACATAATAGACATGGGGGTTTCCCATTGAACAAGATGTGCTCTGTTTGATGAACTTAGTGATTTTTCACTAAATGAGATGTGTTACATTCAAGTGGACTTGGAGGTGGAACATGATGAAGGGATGTCATACTATCATAAATTCATGAATGTCAGGCATTAGTTGACATTGTTGCTCAAGGTATGGAGGGTTACATTAGGGTTATGGTGTTGGGCTCTAGGAGTGGTGCTAGAGGAAGGGCAATGGTACAAGCACTCTTGACATAGGAGGACAAACTCACAAAATCTTGCACATCAAGGTCATGTGATGGCTTGCTATTGTAACGAGTTGCATCCTTGAAATGGTCCCAGGCTTCATCCTACAAACACAACTCCAAGAGGACAAGAAAACCAAGCAAACAGAGCATGTCATAATACTACAATGCATATAGGCCATCTAAAATGATAAAACCAAGCCACCTAGATCACCAATGTTGCTAGTTTAAGGCCATGGTGGACCATGATCCTAGTTTAAGGTCCTAGTAGTTTGTGGTGCTAGTTTAAGGTCATAGTAGATTGTGGTGCCAATTTAAGACCTTAGTAGGTCATATTGCCAATTTAAGGCCTTGATAAGCCATAGAAAGATTTCTCGCTACAAATATGTCATGCAAGCTCATTTTTTGTAGACCTTTGAAATCATCAACATTAGTCATTCATTGCAACTTGTCAACAATAGTAAACAACACTACAAGCAAACATGTGAGTCTTAGGTGTAATCAAGGCTATGTGATGGCTTTAATGTTGCATAACAAGGGTTTTATGTGATCTTGAGTAGGTTTAAGTTTTGGTGAGAACTTGGTTCCATGTGCTTTCTCCTCATCATCATGGTTTAGATGGGAACTTTTACTAGGGGACCCTTTGTGATGTTTCTAGTTTCAATGTCAATGGTCATTGGGCTACATTAGGATGTAATGGCTATATAGTATAATGGTTTCAAGTCTTAAGGTTTGGTTTGATAACATCACGAGTGGGGTTTACTTAGGCTTTAAGGCTAGTCGAGTTTGGGACATCATAAGAGTATCAAGTAGCACTTGTGTAATAAATTTGTTAAATAATGTAAAAATGTAATAATAATAATGCTTAAAGTGGATCCAAACAAATTAAATCGATGCCAAAATAGATTAAGGCATGGTCAATGGAGGTCACTAAGGGTAGTATAAGGTTAAACATGATAAACTATGGTTATACTTTGCTAGTTTAAGGCCTTAGCAGAGCATGAGGCCAATTTAGAGTCTTAGTGAACTATGATGCTAGTTTAAGGCCTTAGCATGCCATGATGCCAATTTAGAGTCTTAGAAGACTATGATGATAGTTTAAGGCCTTAACAGGCCATGGTTACATGGTGCCAAATGGTGGTTAGGGAAGGCCAAACCCCACCATTCAATACCAATCAAAGGCAAAACAAGGCCATATAGGGCTATAATAAGAATAAACACATTAAAACAAAGGTATTATTAAGGTGAAACAAGGTAAACAATTTAACAATGGTCAAAACTAGCCATGATATGATAAAACAAGATTAAAATAAGGCAAAGTAGGACACATATAGTGAATTTTGATCAAAACATGATTAAAAAGGATTATATTTTGCTAGTTTTAGGACTTAGTGGACAATGGTTTATGGCTACAAGGCTATTGGGTAAGTTTGGGCATCAACAAAGGCTGTTTCTAGGTTGTTTGGAGTATAATAGTAAGAATTTTAATGCTTCCATGTTAGATCCCCCCTATTTCCATGCTGACCAGCATGGAAGGGGGTGATCCCCTATGTGGATGGAACATCCAGATAGTTTTCCAAGCTTGTTTTGATCAATTTTCAACTTCTAATGGCTTGCATGTTAGTGAAACTTTCCAAGGAAGGGAGTGGAATAGTTTTGACATTAGTTTCAACTCTTGGAACCTTTCTTTGGAGCTTGAAAACATCTTCCACAATGGCTAGTTTGGAGCTAGTATGGAGACTAAGGAAAATGGGTTGTACGACATCAAAAGGATTAAAATTAGAGTTCCAAGGCCTTCCCAAGGTAGCGCAAGGCTAAATCTATCAAAAATGGTCACTTTGGAGGTCAAAAAAGGTTAAAAAGTAGGATTTGAAGCTTCATCCCCTTGTTTTCCCATCGACAAGTGTCTATGAAAGGGGGCTCAGCATGGATAATCTAAATATATGCAAAAAAAAGGATTAAACAGGGTTGCACGGGCATTTGGAACCAATATTTAGTAATTGTGCATCCCCTAGCTACATTTTGAAGCTATTTTAGAGGGTTTTGAGTGTTAAAGCAAGTTGGAATAGCTTCCCCCATTTTTTCCACACTAATCATGGTGGCCCAAGTGTAGAAGATTGGGGGTGTTCTTGTTCATTGGTTTTGGGATGGTCTAAGAGCACATCAACCAATTTTCTAGGCCTCTAGGGTTGTAGACCATGATTTCCCAAGTTTTTGACCAATTTTGATCATGTTTGGAGGTTGTATGAGGCTATGTAAGGTTACATCCTCCATGATCCATGCTGGGGAAGTTGCTCCAACATGGAAGATGAGAGTGAATGAGTTTCAAGGACTAAAATAATGTGAGATGAGTACAAACTTAAGGCTATGAGGTTCTAGGTTTCTCTGGTGTAAGTTTTTGATCTCTAGGAGTGTTAATCTACTACAAAAGGTAAAAAGGTAGCTCTTCCAAGTTGGTTATATGCTGCCCAGCATGGAAGAGGCCTTCCCTAGCATGGATGAATCATAGATCTTAGATCTAGGCTACTTTTAACCTTAATCAACCATGCATGTTAGCTCGTAGAGTTATTGGGGTCAATGGCTAGCGTTTAAGGTCAAAATTTGGTAGTTTTGAATGTTCCTAAGTGGTTTTTTATGTTACCCCCTTTTTTTCCATGCTTAACTCACCATGCTTAGTGTGGATCCAACTAGGAAGATCCAAGGGGAATAGCATTTGGCTATTTATGGTTAGTTTTGAAGAGTATGAGGGCTCTAGAAGATGCAAACAAGATCCTAGGATACATGAAAGGCTATCTGGTATCAATTTGAGGTGTCTATGAGCCATTTATAAGTCACCCCTAGTATTCACACTAGATCCATGCTAGCTAGCATCTAGCCAGAATGGAAGAGATGATCCCTAATGTAAAAGAACTAAGGGAGCCTACTTTTTACCATTTTTGTCACTTGTGTCCATGCATGAGTCTCTCTAAGGTTTCTAGCATTGGTGGTTGAAGGGTGGGGTCAAAATCTAGTCATTTTGAGAGTTGTAAGATGATTTTTTGGGCTTGTTCTTCTCCATCCACATTGGGGCTACCATTCTCAATGTGGATAGGATCCTCTCCAGCATGGAGAACCAAAGGAAGGCAATTTTAGGCTATTTTGGTTTACTTCTAAAAGTTTGGTTACTTCTGGAAGGATTAGGTTGCTATCAGAAGTTATTTTTCATGCAAATTTCACAAGTTTTAGTTCTACCCCCATCCATCCACACTGAGGCTAGGGTGCTCAACATGGATAGGATCCTCCCCAGCATGGGAGACCATTAAGAGGTTGATTTTTGGAAGTTTTATGACTTCTAAAAGGGTTGACAAGGTTTTGGTGCAAGTACAATACAATTTGTCATTGCTTGGACATGTCTGGGATTCCCCATGAACCTTCCCAGTTATATCCATGCTAAGATCTACATTGGCCAACATGGATGAGGTCTCCCCCAGCATGGAATAATAAAAAATGTTAGATCTAGGCTCTTTTGATAGTAAATTGACCATGCATGTTAGTGTTTGGGGTTGCTAGTATCAATGGTCGATATTTGGTATCAAAATCCACTAGTTTGGAGGCTCCTAGGTACCTCATGTAATCAACCCCCCTTTTTCCATGCTGGGCCTAGTGGCCCTAGTGTGGATAAACCAAAAATATCAAATCTAGGCTCTTTTGACAATAAATCAACCATGCATGCCAGCCTCTGGGGTTGCCAATTTTGATGGTCAAGATTTGGTGTCAAACTACGTCAATTTAAAGGCTCCTAGGTGCCTCATGTAATCAACCCCCCTTTTCCATGTTGAGCATGGTGGCCCTAATGTGAATGAGAGGGAAATGTCAGATCTAGGCTCTTTTGATAGAAAATTAACCATGCATGTCAACCTCTAGGGTTGCCAGTGTTGATGGTCAAGATTTGATGTTAAAATCTATCAGTTTGGAGGCTTCTAGGTGCCTCATGCAATCAACCCCCTTTTTCTACATTGGACATGATGTCCCTAGTCTGGATGAGAATGAAATGTTAGATCTAGACTCTTTTGATAGCAAATTGACCATGCATGTTATCCTTTGGGGTTTCCAGTGACGATGATTGAAATTTAATGTCAAAATCCACTAGTTTGGAGGCTCCTAGATGCTTAATTCAATTGATCCTCCTTTTTCCATGTTGGGAATGGTGGCCTTAGTGTGGATGAGAGGGAAATGTTAGATCTAAGTCTTTTAACAACAAATCAACCATGCATGTTAGCCTTCGGGATTGCCGATGTCGATGGTTGAGATTTGGTGTCAAAATCCATTAGTTTGGAGGCTCCTAGGTGTTATGCAATCATCCCCCCTTTCTCCATGCTAGGTAGGATGGCCCTAGTGTGGATGAGAGGGAGGTGATGGCTTTTACCATTTTTGATTAGTTTCAAAATGTCTAAAGGCTATGGCAATCTTCGACAGGGTCTAGAAGTCACTAGGGTAGGTTATTAGGTTATTTTTGGTCATAAACTAGGTTTTATTGCATACCCCATAGGCTTCTATGCTAGCTCCATGCTGGGTAGCATGGAGCAGGGGGTGGGGGTGGGAAGGGGTTTAGTAGTGTGGAGAAGGCTATAGGTACAAAACTAACTTGTTATAAGGCAAACTTAGGCTACCAGAGGCCATCAAGGAGTGTTAGGTTTGAAAATGACTAATTTTAGTAGTTTTGATCATCCCCCATACATCCACACTAGATTCATACTTCCTAGTATGGATCCACCAAATCCAAAGGTTTCAAGCACTTTTGATTGGATTTGGTGAGGTTTCAAGGTTGTTGGGGGGTAAATGGAGGGGTTTAAGATTATGTGGGCCTACTTTGGGGTTGAATTGGGGCTTGATGAGCACCAAAGGGTAAGTATAGATGGCATACCCCCCAAGCAACATTGTGCCAGTGTTGTCCTTACATTGATCCCCAAAGTAACAAGTTTCATTAAGGTTTTACCCCCCTTCAAGGTCTAGGGTTCATATATGTTGATGGTAGTTGTCAAAAATGGTGAAGGAGGGGGATAAAGTTCTTTGGTCATGGTTGGTTCTTGCAATCCATTCCAAGGTTTATTTGAATGCTAGTTTTAGGCCTTGGTGGGCCATGATGCTAGTTTAAGGCCTTGGTAGGCCATGATGCTAGTTTAAGGCCTTAGTTGGCCATAGTGCCAGTTTAAGGTCTTAGTAGACCGTAGTGCTAGTTTTAGGCCTTAGTAGGCCATAGTGCTAGTTTAAGGTCTTAGTGGACCATCATGTCTATACTTTTCTAGCAAGTATGAGATGTTCTCAAAATAGCACATAAGGCTAGAATCAATATTGAAACATGATATAATGTTGTAAAGGTAAACAAATGAGTGACAAAAGAATGGATGAGACATTTACCATGAAATCTTTGCTTGATCATTGATAAATATAGGAATCTTTTTGGCATGATTCTATGGTCACCATTTCTCTTTTTTAGCATGGAAAGCTATAGGAATTTTCATTTATTGTCTTGTGTCATAGAGTTGGAATTACTTGCATCATTGCTACTCTCATTGTTATTGGCCCCAGTCCAAGTGTTGGAAGTTTTCTTTTGAAACTCCATATTTGAACCTTGATAAATATTAAAATAGGTAATTGAGGAAAATGATACATTATTCCCATGGATCATAATTTATCCACCTTTGTATGGCAACAGAATCTACTAATGTATGGGAGATGAAATTGTCTAAATATTTGCTAACCATGGCCTTCCTAGGATCAAGTTGAAACCAGGTGTTTCTTCAACTACTAGAAAGTTAGCAGATGTAAGGAATTGCTCACTAGCTACAAAATCCAAAGTGATGAATCCTCACATTGCTACTTGTGAGCCATTAAATGACTTAAGTGCTACAGTGGTGGTCATTTGGATGTTCTTGATTAGGCCTAGTTTATCAATAATGAAACATGGTATCACATTCATGGTTGCCCCATCATTCACATGAACATGATGTACCTTGTATTTATCAATGTGTATGGTAATAAGGAGAGGTTTGAACAACACTTCTTCGTTTCAAGATTTAATTTTCACTTCACTATCATGAAAGTTGAACATGGGTTGATGTCATTTTCTCTAAGTGAAGGTTGTTCAATGATAAAATGAATTGACTCTCTATTGGTAGGCATGTCTCTACTCGTAGGGATAGAGGTTAACACTTGAGCTAGTGCATCCCTATGTGTGTGAGAGATCATGACCAAGTCGTACAAGTTTAGTAATGTGTTCTTTTGCTTAAGGGATCATGATGTTTCAGCCTTAGTGGTTCTAACCTTCTAAATTCTACCTTGGGTTTGTGGCTTGGGTTGTGATGTATGTGCCTTGGGCCCCTTGTCCATGGGTGTGGTTGGTCTTGGTATTGGTATCGGTTGGTTACCTTTAGTGGGCTTATTTGTTGGTTTGGAGGCAGTTTGCCTTTTCCGCTATTGTGATGATGGTTTCTTGCTAACTTCTGAGTTGTTGGCCACTATAGGTGGGATTTGGTCATGGGTCATTATGATCTTACTTGTTGAAGGTGAAAGGACCTAGATAATGAATGGTTTCTTAGGCTTTGAAGGATTAGAAACTCCTTAATTATGTTGTGATGTTGAAGCCACTGAAGGGGGGACATGTATGATGAAAGGCTCCTTAGGGGCTGGAGAACGTGGTAGCCGTATGATGAATGGCTCTTTTGGCTTTGTGTTTTGGGATCATGGTGGTACTCTAATAACAAATGATTCCCTAGGGAGATTAGATCGTTTAGCTTCTATGAATGAGGCTATAGTGTAGGAGTTGTTGTTAGCACTTGGAGAGCTAGGCTCATTCACTACCAACTCTTCATGGTTTATTATCTTTTGAAGGTCATCCTTTAATGCTAGGAAAAAATCAGTGTCATGACTAGTCATTTGATGATAATGGCAATGTCTATTAAGTATAAAGTACTTCTATATCTTGGGATCATCTTTAGTAGCTATCATTGGGTCTCTAGCTATGTCACAAAGGCGATCATACCTCTTACGAGCCTCCTTAGAAAGTTACTTATGTTCTATACGGTTGTCTTTAAGTAATTGTTCTAAGAGCTTAGAGGGCTTCATAAGAAACTTTACATAATTAGACCTATTCTTTCATCCAAAGTTTGATCTTGGTTGATTTGGGGTGCAGGAAATGAATGGTTGCGATGAGTCAGGGAATGTGTTGCTTTGGGGTGATCTCCTCTTCTCTACCTATTTTGGCTCTTTTGCTACTACAACCATAGTTGTATGTTCATGCTTGTTTTTATTACTATCTCTCCTATAATGTTGGTTTTTATAGGCCACGTATGCCAAGTTGTTGCTTGCCATAGCTACCTCCTTGATGTTCTTAGTTTGTGAGAAGGCTTGGCTTAGTGACTAAGGCTCTAGGTGGTACAACTTTGACTTAATAAAGTCATTTACTGCTTCCTTGTAGATGGGCAAGAGGTGAGTTTTGGAAATAGGTTTTGGAATCTCATTTAAAGTTGAGTTAAATCTTTAAATGAACCTTTTGACCAATTTAAGGGATCCTTGGCTCACCTTCATTAGTTGATCTAATGTGGCATCCAACTTTAGGTTGACAAATTGGTTGATCAAGTCCTCAAGGGAAGAGATAGAACCTCTAGGCAAGGTTTGGTACCAATCTAGAGCTCTACCCTTGAGGGACATGGGTAAAATTTGCAATATCATATGATGCCAAGCTTGCAAAAGAGGTACTCAAACTAGAAGGTTACTAGATGTGTGCTGGGATCCCCTTGTCCATTGCATTTGGTGAAGTTTAGAATAGGTAGGCCTATGGGCAAGGTTACTTGAGGTACTATAGGACTTATAGGATCATCTTGGTAGAAATATATAACCTTGACCATATATGTTGTGTTGGCTTTAAGTTTTCACAACTCTTCATTAAGGTCTTGGATCATTTAGAAAGCTTAATCCAAGCCTTGGGGCATCCTTGTGGGCTATGGTGTTTGTGTTGATAGTTGAGGAAGAAGTTGTGAGGCTTGGGGTCTCACAATAGGTTGTGGTATCAAATGGAAAGGTTAGGTTATGGTGGTCATAGGTGGGATAAACAAGGCGAAAGATGTTTGTATCGAAAATTTATAAACAAAGGGGATGAAAGGAGTATGAGATGCTTGTATTTCTTGGGGTCCCAATGAGGGTCCCACTAGTATGACAAAGGAATATGGTAAGGTAAACATCACCATGGCTAGATGAATAGAGTTAGGTTGTGTGGAAAATGACATTGTTGAGAACAAGGAAGTGGATTGGGACACGGGTTGTGTTTAGTATGTGGTGATGATGGGTGTGGACCCAAACATGGTGGGATGGATAGGAGGAGAGTTGGGTCCAGGGACTTGTTCCATCGATGAGGTAAGAGACATGGAGTTTAGTGTGGTTACTTGGGAAGTTGAAGTTTGGAAAAGACTTCCAATGAAGGTGTCTAGCTCTTGTTCAAGCTCAAACTCATCTTCCTCTCCTTGATGATCCTCTAAACTAATTGTCTAACTAAGATCATCAAACTTTATTATTTGTATGAGCATTTGTACATAGAAGTTAGTGAGGGGGATGGGATGTATTCTTTTCCATCCCAACATATAATTTTGAATTGATGCTGAACATTAGATTTGAAGCATGGTATTAATAGACTAACTTGCATATTAGCATAGAGGAAGTTGTAGAATTCCTCATTGATAACTACAAAATCCAAGCTCTTGTGCCTTTGCATAAGCGATTGCCTTTGTTCTATGACCGTGGGGTCTTTCGAGTCATAAATAGGAATTGCATCTTGGTTGGATACCATGTTTGTGAGGTTAAGGGGTAGTATAGTTGGTCAATTGGAAGACATGATGAAAAAGTACTTAAAATGGCTAAAAAATGTTGTAAAAGCTTAAATAAAGTGAAAATTCTAAGAAGTGGAATTTAAAAATTATTGAAAGAAGCAAAAACAACTAGAAATGGGTCACTTCCTATAAATAGTAAGTGGGTGTCAAGGGGGTATACCCCCTTACTAAAAATGAAAAATAGGTGGTGTCACACTTCACCTACTCTTAGCTTCCTAGTTGCACCTATGTTGAGGTGTAGCAAAGGGGAAAGAGAGGTGTGAAAGGGTTAAAAATGATAAAAATGAATAAAGCAAGTTATTTACTATAAATAGTAAGGTGATTGTTAAAGAGGCTATACCCCTGTACTAAAAATGACAGAAGGATGATATCAAACTCCACCTACGTTGGGCTTCCTAGCTGCACCTACATTGAATTTAGTAGAGGAAAAGAGAAGGGGGTAATATGGGAGGTCTTACACCTTTTCTTTAAAAATTGGTGTGGGGGGAAGGGGTTGAAACCCAAAGTGGAAATCTTAACTTTCCACAAAAACATGGTTTGGAAAGTTGCCAATTTTCTTAGAAGGGTGGGTGGGAATGGGGATTTGGATGTTTAATCCACCAGCACTAGAAAAAATAAGAAAATATTGGTAGTAATGAGGGTTAAATTTGAAATTTCAAATCAATGTTGGCTTTGAATTTCATAGCAACTATTGTGAAATTTACAAAAACTCAAAAACCTACAACTTCCACATTGGGCTTCTATTGTAGGTGGGTATAAGTGGCAGTCATGGGATTTGAAGGTTTTAAATGTTTTAATGTCAAAATTGTAGATTTTTGAAATAAAAGGTAATGTTGGCAATAGAAAAAATTGATTTAGACATAGAAATTGGGTAGAGGTCCTCCTTCTAGTGCCAAAAAACCATTGCAACTGAAACCTTCAATCATTGGAAAATTAAAACTTTTGATGCAATAGATTTAACCTTAAATCCCTAGGGCCTTTAAAAAATTGGATTTAGGATGCCTTGGATGGTCTGGTAGATCACCTAGGAACTTACAAAATGCAAAATGAATAATGTAAAAAGAAGAATTCAGATCTAAAAACTAGAAAGCAAATATGAACTGCACATAAAACTAAAACTTTAAAACTTTATTAAAAAATAAAGAATAAGTTTAAGGGATGTGTACAAAAATTTCTTGTGGAAGAGCAAAAGGGGTTCACTTTGACAAGGGTTTAGGGTTTGTTGAAGTTGATGCAGTCAACTCCATGATTTGGATGTCCTACCACTCTTGATGCTATCGCACCTTCTCTACTACTGCTCCAGATTTGCAATGTTGATTACTACTTTGGGGGTGAGATATGTGAAGGATTTAGGCTACTAAAATGCTCTATGCTGGGGGTTGAGGATTCTAGGAGTGTAGTGTGGATGCCCAAAGTCCACATGTCCCATGGGGGTAATAGGGGTTGCAAGGCCACAAGGTTTCCGTGCTAGGATTCAAGAGCCTGCAAGTGTGTGATATTTCAAGAGCTCTTGAGTGCTTGAAAATGCCCAAGTATGGAATTGCCAAGAGTGTGGATGCAAAAGGTGTGTAACCTCAAAATGGTTTTTGAGTTGATTTTTATAGGTTTTGGGCCATGGAATGGGCTACAAATTAGTTTCAATTTAGCTATAATTTAGCTGCAAATTGCTGCAAATTTTTGTTACGTTTTAGGTGGGGTAGGTGCCAAAATTTGGGGGGTTACCATATATAGTAAGTGTCATATCCCCATGGCCATTTCATTTACTAAAAATATTAATCAAGGGATGGCATCTAGGTTGGGAGGATGGCTTCTACATTGGGAGCATATCTTCCATGCTGGGAGAAAATATTCCTCGCTAGAGCTTCCTCATTGGAGCTTCCTTGTTGGGGCTTCCTCGTTGGAGGAAACATGCAAAAATCTTGGCCATGTTGGGGTCTACATTGGGGGCCTAAAGTATCCACGTTGGAGGTTAGCCTCCTTGCTGGGGGTAGGGGGGGTGGGGTTAGGGGGAGATGTGAGTTATACCCCCATGCATCCTTGCTAGGAGTAGGTGAGATCCATCCCCATGCATCCTAGCTAGCAGTAGGTGAAATCCACCCCCATGCATCCTAGTTAGGGGTAAGTGAGATCCATCCTCATGCATGCTAGCTAGGGGTAGGTGAGATCCATCCCCATGCAGCCTAACTAGAGGTAGGTGAGTTGTACCCCCATGCATCCTAGCTAGGGGTAGGTGTCTTCAGTGTAGAAAATGTCATACCCCTCATAAAATCCATCAAAATGACAATTTTGGCATACCAAAAGGAATTTTTAAACCTCCCAAGCCCAAATATGGATATTACATAACTTTTTTCACTTGGAGGATGAGGCTTTGACCACTTATGAGGATTTTTCAGCCCCAAAAGTATAAAGTATGTGAGATTGCACCTCATGGGTTACAATCCTCACATTTACAACAAGGTTTAGCCTCAGGTCTCATAGGATGGGGTTACAAAGGTTACAACATGCAAATTTGGTGGTGTTTTAATGATATCATAGATATGATATCATAGTTGACATACAAAAGGTTTTATTAATTGTAATGGTTAAAGTCTCTTTATAATCTGTCTTTATATTGTGCATAGCCTTTTACCATTAACCATGCCTTATACTTGTTAATGGTGTTATTATACTTTATTTTAATCTTAGATATCTACATAAATAGTTATACTTTATAAGATTCAATAGGCTTGATAAGTTTCTAGGTTTGATTCTTTTTTAGATTGTCAAATATTATCCTTGTAAATTTAATCCAATTTTTATTTTTTAGTGCTTCCTACAAACTCATTGGTACACCTCAAATATCTCTTCTAAATTAGTGAATTCAAAATGACCTTTTGTAGAGACAACTTTTCCAATCCTTAAATGCTTCATTAGTGATTTACTAATTTTTTTCAACTTGGTGGGTCTCAAATCCCTTAATTGATTTTAAAACCATAGTGGTTGATGATCTACAGCTTCAAGATTTGATTGGAATAATTATCTTCTTTATTTAGAAATTTTCATAAAAAACCTTGAAATTATTATATCCATATTTAATAAGCAAAATAAAATCCTAACACTAACCCATACAAGTCACAAGTGTTCACATATGACTAGATTGTAATCCATGGATGGACAATATAAGTATACTAGTGAGTTAATATGAGTTCTCGATTGTTATCTTCTCACTTGAAGTTAGTGAAGTAAAAAACATATGTTTAACTCTTAGTGAGGCATATAATGAAATGATGTTGTTTGGCTCTAAGTGTGATAAGAATAAACATGATCAAAATGATTATGATTTATATTACTAAGGATAATAAGAATGTAAAGCTATTCTAATCTATTGGTGATAAGTATTCAACCCTAGCTTACTATACACATCTTGGACTAATGTAATTGTTATTGGGATTACTAAGAAACTTTACCACTAAGCAAATTAGTAAAGTTACTACTAGGTTATCAAAAAATTACACATTATGCTCGAAACCCATTATATTTATTCTACCTATTCTAATAAAGATAGTAATAGTAAGTTACTTAGGAAATATAAATAACATAGTAAAAGTTAATGATATTAAAAAAGTAAATATATTCTTTTTTAGATGCTATAAGGATGAAAAATAATTTTAATATTTATTACTATTTATGAATTATATCCAAGAACAATCCACTCAAATAAAGATGTTGTAAAATTATAGTTCACCACACTATGAACATTCACAACTAACTCTAACTTTATAAAAATAGACTATAAGAATTTCGTCAAGTGTTGGCAAAAGCTTATTATTTGACATAATAGTTGGCTCCTATTTATAGGTCTTCCCACTTCTTTAGGCCCCCTGCTATCCTTTGCAGCATTATTACTCAAAACTATCTCCTTAATTTCTTGCTTAGCTTGTACTAGCCCATAGTACAGTTGCAGTTGGTCCAATTGATTGCCAAACTAAGCCAAGAATAGACTTTTCATATCATCCTGACTTGTGTTACTATTACTTGGAAAGTCTGAATACCAAATCTTAGCCATATCCTTTAAATTTTCTATGAACAACCTATAAGCTTGGTTTTGTTGTTGAATATTTGCATGGGCTAAGCTAACTCAAATAGGTAAATGCATTCTTTAGCCAAGTAAGCTTTTCTAGGAATAAAAGGCTCAGGAAAATATTTTTAAATTTCCTTAGGAATATTGTCGTATTTTTAAAACCCTAATGATGTAACTCCTTGCCAAGGATTCACCATCTTGTTAGAATTTCTTATGAGTGTTGAGCTCTTATATTTTTCTATCCTTCTAATATAGACTAATAAACCATATAGAAGAGATGATTTCCTTATTCTTCTAGTTCTTACTCCACTACTTGTTCCAAACTCAAGAACCTTCTTTTGTCCTTCCTCCAATGAATAATTAGTATTTTAATTAGAAAATTCCTTAGGACTTTCAAAATATTCTAAACTACCACTTTGTTCAATCATTAACTCAAAATACTAGCTAATTTTTTCAAGCTCTCCTAGCAATAAAAAGAACTATTGTTGTGCTTGGACTATCAATCTCTTTGAATGTAATGAACTTAGGTAACAAATGGTCTACCCTTCTTCTGGCACCAAAAAGAACTATTTGTGACCCTTTGGGACCGAACCACCAATGTTGTACCTTCGATATCATGACTAGGATGATAGGAAATGAAGGTGTTCCTTCAAACAAGGTTTAGGTGCTTATTGGTATCTAGTAACACCAAGGCCTAGATACCTCCAAATAAACTTAGTGGTTATGAAATGAACTAAACATGAATATGTATTTATTATTGTGAATGTTGAAATGGTTGGATTGTGTATGAAACTGTAATTAGCTATTATAACAAAAATTTAGCTAACCTTGTCAAACACTGTGAATTATTAAAGATTCCTATTTTTTCAAGTCACTTAGTCTATATAGTCCCTATAGTATGTTTCTTGAAACAAATAAAATTTCACAAAAATGCTTAAGCACAATTCTATAATTTCCTCCAAAGAGAAAGTTCTACAAGAAAACTAGAAATAGAGCGAGATTTAATGGACTTAGAAAGAGAAAGGAAAAGAAAAGTAGATTTGTGTGACATCTCAAACATTTCAATGAGATAAATTAACATAAGGAAATACTTAATAATAAAGCTATCCCAATTCAATCTAATGGAACACATTGTCCAAACCATCTTAGCTCAACAAGTGATTTTGTAAAAGATAATCTTATTAAGTTACCAAAAATGCTTTGTAAATGACAAAGTACAAGCTTCTATTTTGGCTAGTTAATAGTTGTCAAGAATTGCAAACAACAAAGCTTTTAGAAAAATTTGACAATGTCAAGATTGAAATACCAGGCTATAAACTTAAAAAGATGAAGCTATTTTAGTTATCTCAAAGTATCAAAGATTTTATAGTAGACTCAAATAGGCAATTTCACAAAGACGTTATCATTAAATTGCTCAGGACGCTTTTTGACAACATAAGCTCTTTTATAACGATCCTAATAGAAGTCTTAATATTGCACAATAACAGAGATATAAGAGATAAAAAAATCCCAAAATCAAATGCCAAGCATGATACATCTAAATTATTAGCTAAGCAACTAAAAAAAATGAGAAGAAAAGAACTCACAGGGTTAAAACAAAGAAAATGAATTGATTCCTTTAGCAAGCCATGCTTTACAAGAAATTTTTAACAATTCTTTTCAAAAAATTCCCCTCTCACTTCTACCCTTGAAGCTCTATTTATGATAGCTTCTAGATAGTTACTAACATCATGAAAAATTAAGGTGGGTTACAAACATTATGGGGATTAGTTATAATCACCATAGAGTTAAATGTTATAGTTGACAAGTGTTTGGTAGTTACAAACACCATGGAGATTAAGAAGCTATAATTGACAAGTGGTGGTTACAAAATTATGGGAAGTTAAAATTTAGTTGCAACCACTAAGGGAAGTTACAACCATCATGGTAGTTAATTATAACTACCATAGATATTAAAAAATTATAATTGACACTTGTTCCTTTTTTATTACAAAATAGTTAGTTATATATATATATAATTTTATTTTTTAATTTTTTAAACAAAGAATCAGTCATCGCTCCAATCATTCACAATTTCTCTATTATCATTCTATCTTTCTTCATGGTAGCCTTAAAATCTTGAAAACTATGGATATCCACATCTACTTCTGAAATGGCTCTTCCATCAGCATTGCATACAATTTGTACATTACCTTTGCTAATATCATAGTCTTCGAGGAAATCTATGATATCCTCAACCATGGCAGAACAAGGTAGTCCCCTGAGCTTCAAGACTCTAGTATGCTTAGCCTTTTCATTGCCTGCATCATGAGATCTACTTTTGGAAGAAGTATAGCTACCATTATTGCATCGTGGGAGGCCTACAAAGCCAATTGTAGCATTTATTTCTACTCTAGATGAAGATCCATAGCTAACTCAACAACATGGAACTAATAGCAGAGGCATTTGCCAATTAGGTGGATAGTTATTGGTAGCATTGTGCTTGCATGCCACAAGCTATACCTAGTAGCTTCTACTTTGGCACTTTTGGCCTTCATAGCCTCTGTTTCTTCATGCTGCTATTCTTGCATTTCATGCTAGACTTGCATGAATCATTCTTTAGAAAGTCACGTAAAAGTTTCTTGTAATTGAAAAAAAAACCTATGAACTTGCAGGGACTTCCAAATCACTTAAGTGTTCTATGGTAGAATGTATTCACTCTAGAGGCAAGGACAACATGACAGGATTGCAAGAAATCATAGAGAAAATCGATGCATTTGACATCTTGCATTATTCCATAAGTTAAACTAGGGTGTCTACCCTTTTCACATTGAAGGCCAAGAATCTAAGACATTTGATGATGCTTTGATGTAGATTTACCTGGCCTCGCACCATAGCTTCAAAATCCTTAATGCAGCCAGAAAGATTTTGAGAATCTAGAACTCTATTCCCTGTTAAGATCACCTTTGCAAAAGTTTCATCCATAAAGCCAAGTAGTGATTTGAGTACTTGTAGCTTTTGCTAGCAAGAACTTGTTGAGCTGTGAACACATAAGGCATAGCTACTAAGAAGTTGGATGGCATCAACATCTATTCTAGTAGATCTTGTGTTGAAAAGTTTGGGATATCTTCTACAAATGGTAGTGATGTTGTTGTTTGAAAATCCTAGTGTGCCTTGGCTTGTAGAAGTTGTTTCATGAAACTGTGTTATTTTGTCAAAGTAAGTGAAACTATAGATGTCTAACAACCTACCCATGCAAATGCTACAACTCTTCACCATTGGGCAAGTGACATATACCACTTTTATAATGAAGCACCTACATAAAGGAGTGGTGGGTTGTTTCAGACTAATTTTGGAAAAAATATGATAAAGTTACAAGATCAAAAAGCTCTATTTGTGATGTGATTACTAGGGTCCTTCTTTAGCGAAGGCTAGCATCAACATGGTTTCATCACCCCTATATTTAGAGATTCTAGTGCATCCACCTTAATGAAAATTTCTCCTTCAAATGCACTATATAGTGGGAACAATTTTAAGAGAATAAAATAGTTGTCAAAGCCTACTCCATGGAATGGTAGAAATGTGCCCTCCTTAAAATGTTTAAAGAAATTTATGGAAGCTCCATCTCAAACTGAACTGTAATTGAAGCTTTTTATTAATCTTTTTATAGTGGAAAATAATGAATCTTTTTGAAGGAAAATTTCCATCAAACTTAACGTTCAATGGTATAAAAACCTTATTCCTAAGAAACAAAAATGAAAAATTGTACAAGTGAGGCCATAGTGTAAGCTATCTAGTAGAAGGGAAGAGAGTTGTAAAAGTGACCCTCTTAAGAATCCTCTTGTCTTGGATTCTATCATACTCAATTTCTATTATAGCTTAAGATTTATTTTCTTCGTCTTGTTTTATTAGTCTTCCCACTTCTTCAACCCCCATGTTATCCTTTGTAGCATTATTACTCAAAACTATCTAATTAATTCCTTTCTTAACTTGTACTAGCCCATAGTATAGTTGCAGTTGGTTCAATTGATTACCACACTAAGCCAAGAATAGACATTTCATATCATCCCAACTTGTGATACTATTGCTTGGAAAGTTTGAATACCAAATCTTAGCCATATCCATTAAATTTTCTATAAGCAACCTACATGTTGAATATTTGCATGGGCTAAAGCTAACTCAAATAGGTGAATGCATTCTTTAGCCAAGTAAGCTTTTCTAAGAATAAAAGGCTTAGGAAAATATTTTTAAACTACCTTACAAATATTGTCGTAGTTTTGAAACCCTAATGGTGTAACTCCTTACTAAGGATTCACCATCCTATTAGAATTTCTTATGATTGTTGAGCTCTTATATTTCTTTGTCCTTCTCTTATAGACTAATAAACCAAATAAAAGAGATGATTTCCTTATTCTTCTGGTTCTTATTCCACTACTTATCTCAAAATCAAGAACCTTCTTCTATTCTTCCTCCAATGAATAATTAGTCTTTAAATCAGAAAATTCCTTAGAACTTTTGAAATCTTCTAAACTATACTTTATTTGGTCATTAACACAAAACACTAGCTAATTCTTTCAAGCTCTCCTGACAACAAAAAAAACTATTGTTGTGCTAGGACTATTGATCTCTTTAAATGTAATAAACTTAGGTAACAAATGTGTTGCCCTCCTTCTAGCACCAAAAATAACTATTGATGACTGTTTGGGACCAAACCGTCAATGTTGTGCCTTTAGTCTCATGACTAGGGTCACAAGAAACGAACGTGTTTCTTCAAACAAGTTTTAGGTGCTTACTAGTCTTTGGCAACACCAAGGCCTAAATACCTCCAAATAGACTTAGTTATTATAAAATGAACTAAACGTGAATATGTGTTTGCTATTGTAAATATTGAAATTTTTGGGTTATGCATTAAACTATAATTGGCTATTAGAATAGAAATTTAGCTAACCTTGTCAAACACTATGAGTCATTAAAGATTTCTATTTTTTCAAGTCACTTAGTCTATATAGTTTCTATGGTATGTTGCTTGAAACAAATAAAATTTCACAAAACTGCTTAAGCACCAGTATACCAAAATCCAATCCTAATTTCCTCTAGAGATAAATTTCTACAAGAAAACTAGAAATAGAGCAAGATTTAATGGACTTAGAAAGAGAAAGGAAAAGAAAAGTAGAATTGTGTGAAATCTCAAACATTTAAGTGGGATAAATTGACATGAGGAAACACTTCACAATAAAGTTATCCCAATTCAATCTAATGCAATGAATTGTCCAAACCCTTTAAGCTCAACAACCAATTTCATAATAGACAATCTTATTAAGTTATCAAAAATGCTTTGTAAATGACAAAGTAAAAGCTTCTTTTTTGGCTAGTTAATAGTTGTCAAGAATTGCAAATAATAGAGCTTTAAAAAAAATTTGACAATTTTAAGATTGAAATACCAAAGCTATAAACTTTAAAACAAATGAAGCTATTTTAGTTATCTCAAAGTATCAAATATTTTATAAACCCTCTAGACTCAAACATGCAATTTCACAAAGACATTACTATTAAATTGCTCAAGATGCTTTTTGATAACATAAGCTCTTTTATGGCAATCCTAATAGAAGTCTTAATATTGCACAATAATAGAGCTATATGAGTGATCAAAAAATCCAAAAATTAAATGCCAAGCATGATGCTATCTAAACTATTAGCTAAGCATCTAAAAAAATGAGAAGAAAAGAAATCATAGGATTAAAACAAAGTAGTTGAATTGATGCCTTTAGCAAGCGATGGTTTACAAGAAATCTTCAACAATTCTTTTTAAAAAATTCCCCTCTCACTTCTACCCTTGAAGCTCTATTTATAGTTGTTTTTAGGTAGTTACAAACATCATGAAAAATTAAGGTGGATTACAAACATTATAAAGGTTAGCTATAACCACCATAGAGTTAAATGCTATAGTTGACAAGTGTCTAGTAGTTACAACCACCATGGAAATTAAGAAGCTATAGTTGACAAGTGTCCTATTAGGTGGTTACAATATCAATGGAAATTAAAATTCAGTTGCAACCACTAAGGGAAGTTACAACCATTATAGGGGAAGCTACAAGCACCATGGTAGTTAATTATAACTACCATAGATATTCAAAAATTATAATTGACACTTATTCCCTTTTTCTTACAAAATAGTTATATATATCTATAATTTTATTTTTTATTTTTTTAAACAAAGCATCACCCATAGCTCCAATCATTCACAATTTCTCTCTTGTCATTTTATCTTTGTTCATTGTAGCCTATTGATGCCAACATCACCCATGCTAGGCACAAGGCCATGATCAACAACATCAATCTTCAACAAACTATTGATTGTACTAAGAAAGAGAATGAGATTGATATCTACAATTCGCATTCTATCAATTCAATACCTACATTTAAAGAATTATAGACCATAACAATACCTCAATTGAATTAAGCATTTCATAACCTAAAGATGACTCTCAAAAAATGAACTCAACAAACACTTAATTAACATTAAATCCATTTTCAGAGATAACAAAATAGGCTATTGGACCCTTGGTTTTGCCTTTTCAATGACCAATTGACTATTGAGGGCCTTGGCCTTACAGGCAATGCCATAAAGGCAAATTCACTCCTCTTTTCTTTCTAAATTATCCAACTTGATAATCCATATTTTTCTACTTTTTGAGCCAACTGCATTGTTTTTTTCATGTTCTTCATTGGCTAAATCACTTTCGTTTCTTTGTTTACTATACGTGGATTTGAATCTAATCAAAAGAAAAGAAATTACCAAAGCACCAAAATATGAATGATTCAGTTCTCATCCACAATTTATCGATTTCACAACTTTCTTAAAATCCATGAGTGCAAGCCTTGTTTATGGGTAATAAGAGAAGTTTTATTATTATTCTTTCTTAGTAAACTTCCAACCAAGCAACTAGGCTGGCCTTTTGAGTCTTGAGTCCACCACTCACTACAAATCCATCCATTGGGTTGGGATGATGCTATTTAGAACACCAACAAAACAAATTTCATTACCTATAGCTCTTAAGAAAGCTATCACATTTTTTTAAAAAAAATCTACAAAAGAAAGAAATCAGTATCTTGACTAAAACTTCCTACATTAGTGAGGTGTTGCATGTTTGGGCATATACTATAACCCTCTTACAAATTTTTTTAGCTTCCACATGAAGAGTGTCATAATCAATATGAGGGTAGCGGCTATAGCAGATGTGGTGGACGTGGGGAGTTATGGGTGGTGTTGAGCATTTTGGGATGTTGGTGATGGTACAAGTGGGTAGTGGGCATTTAAACTGCTAGATGGGTAGTTATAAAAGGAGGAGATGAGTAGATGTTTAGGGGAATCTAGAAGGAAGCAGGGGGACTCTCAAGACCAATAGGATCATATCTCTCAGCCTCCCCTCACTCTGGCAATTGGTGTGCAATAGTGACAGCATGGTGGCGGCAACACAATGACATGTGTGGTGAGACAATGAACTAGCGGTTGATGATGGAGGTCTCCTTCTCAACAACTACAACAATGTTGGTAGTGCATTGTAGGTTGTGGATGGCACTTAGTAGGTGCATCCAAACTAGAGTTTTCTACCAACTACAAGGGTTTAGTGAGTAGCCTCCCTCTCTTTGTAGATCCAAATCGGTGACTGTAGTAGGGTTTTCTCTGTCCTTGGCAAGGGTGAAGTGGCAGCAAGCAACCTTCCTAGGTTTTCTACCAATAACGTTAGGTTGTGTGGTAGTCGATGGTGAGGCATGTGGTGATGCATTAGAGGTCAATAGAAGTTGATCATGAATTAGTAGCAGTGGGGCATGTGATGCCTTCCAGGCTTTCTTCTTCCTCTCCTTTCTTGTAATGGCAGTAGGTAGCAAATGTGGTGTGTGTTAGAAGTGTCAGCTATGAAAATCTCAACATCGATGCACAAAATTTGTAAATAGAAATGGTAGTGGTGCATGTGGTTGGTGGGATACCGAGCAGTCTCTCGCTCTCTTCTCTCTATCAGCAATGGTTGTGTGCAGTAGGTCTTCTTCTCAGCAATAAGAGTTGATGTTGTGATTGGCAAACAATAATAGTAGTGATGCATGTTGTTGGTGGAATGTAAAATAGACCTCTCTCTCCCTCTCCTAGAATCTACAAGCAGTGTCGATTGCCACAACATCTGTGATGACAAGACAACAAGAATTGGTGGTAGTAGTGGGGGACTAGGGAAAATTTTAAATTTTCTAGTTACCTACTATATTTTCATGAAGTCTTGAATTTCAAGACAATTATTCAAATTCCTCAATTTTCCATTTTAATTAACTTTCTTTTAATGTCACATGGCCCTCTCCAACTAAGACTATTCTTGGGTTTCCATACCCATACAGGAGGCATCCTAGGTAATATTCTCTTCAAAATAAATTTTCCTAGGTGTTGGTGCATCCAAAATTTATGCATCAACACCTTTTTGGTGCTAGAAGGAGGGCCATTTTTCCAACCTTTGTTTTCCCATTTTTTTAAATATCGATTTTTCTTATTCTTGATCCTATTTTGTTCCTATTTCAAAACTATTTTTTCCCTTGAATTTTATTTTCTTGTACTTCTTATTGAAAACCTTCATCTCCAAACCCTTTATTTTCTACCATTGTTTGAAAAATTGATGTTTTCAATTCCCTAAAAATTATCATTTTCGTTACTAAAATCCTAAACCTTCCTTTCCAATTCAGATTTTAGTAGTTCTTACCTAAGTCTTGACTTTGGTAAGGTTGTTTTATTAATCACTTAGTTTTAAATTTATTTTTCTAAAATTTTTTGTTTCATTGTTTTCCTCTTAAATTTTATAAATATTGAAATTTCATGCATTTATTTCTTTTTAAAATAAAAATTTCTTATATAGCACGAGTTAGTGTTTTTTTTTTCAAAAAAATCATTATTTCAATATTCTTTTTTTCCTTTTACTTAATTTTATAGCTTTATTTTAATAGTTATATTATATGGTTCTTGTTCCCTCCCAAAAAAAAATCATTTACCTCTACCCCTAACTAACCAAGTACTCATTATTTCACTTTAAGGAAGTAATGAGCTTCACATTTTCCAAGTTTTATCCCTAGAAAAACTTGAACAAGGATGGTAGCTAATCAACCCCCGGCTTCCTTGCTGAGCAACCCCTTTAACTTTGTCAATTATCATGACATCCCAAAATCACTCCAAAACATGAACTTGTTCTATGATCCCACAACCCCTACTAGTGATGCCCACCAACATATACAATGTTTCAAAACCCTACTGGGCATCCATAACATTGTACAAAATGACATAGCATGTAGGGTATTTGTGACAAATTTTAGGAGCAATGCCACCTAATGGTTTTTGATGCTCCCTAATGCCTCCATTGACTCATGGTAAGAAGTCAAAAATAAGTTCTTGCTTCAATTTGACATGTTCACTAGCCCAACCATAGCATCAAGTAACTTCACAAGCTTAAGAAAGCTACATGGAAAAAATTTCTGCAATTGCAACCTAATATTCTTTCATCATCTTGCCTATGTGCCAAATGAGATGTGTCCACAACCTAGTGGCATCCTAAATTTTTACTTGTCCACCATTGACCCATTATTTTCCTATGTAATCAAATCTAATCCCAACATAATAGAAATACAAGAAGTGATGGCTAAGAACAAATTACCCTCATGAATAGTATTCAAACCCAATTTGGAATGATGAGCATTAGTAACCCTATGCAATCTAGTCCTCTACCTTTACCAACTTTCCCAATGATCAATACTCTATCTCAAACTCCTTTCCATTTCAACTGACTCAACCTTCAAATAATTATTTTCAAAGTTCAATGTCTTCTTCATTTCTACCATCTAACACTAGTTTGAATGATGACCACTTGAAGGCCTTAATTCAATCCATCATAAATCCAAACAAGATATCTAATCCTGTTAAACCCCCAACTCAAACTCAGAATTAGATGACCCAGATATTAACTTCACCTAAAAAAATTTCAAATGAAGTAGTTAAATTAAAGTGAAAAAAAAACAAGGGTCCTATACAATCTAAAAATCCAAGCACATCAATCAATTATGATTATTGTCATCTTCATAACACTAGGAAACACTATGAGAAAACTTGTCCTCAATTTTTAGTACTATATGGTGACAATGCCCACAATTAACAAAATGGAAAAACCCCTATTATGGTCCTTAATGTATCTTATGAAATAGAAAATGAAGAGGTTTCCTCATTGGAAAAATTTATGGTATGAAATCCTAACCCACATAACACTCACTATCGTAGACTTAGCGATATTATGAATAACACACAATAACAAAGTAGGAATGAACTATATACTCCTCCAAATAGAAGAGCTCCTAGTCAAAACAACACAAATACTCAAACAAGGTCATCCCAAACAAATGCTCTACAACAACCAAACTCCCCTTCCATACTTAGAAGAACTCAACCTCAACAAGAAGCCAAAGATGAACATAAGACTTACGATCTAGTTGAGGATTTGAAAAGGGTTAAAGCTAAAATTTCAATGTATGACCTTATACAATTTAATGAAATGAAAGATGCAATTTAAAATATACTTCATACATCTAAAACCAATAAAGAAAAATCCCCAATCCCCAAAAGGCAAGTTCACTTCACAAAAATTCCTAATGCATTATCAATACAAAATGCAAACAATTCCATGATGAGTAAGAAAGAGCAACCATCTTTCCTAACAACTTTGATTATTTTAGGAATGAATTTTCATAATTGCTTGATGAATTCTAGAGTAACTATTAATGTCATGTCACTTGAGGTATGTAAAACATTAGGATCACGGATGCTACCACAAACGAGAAGTGTGATACAACTCAATGGGTCTAACATACCTATAGTAGATTCACTAAAAGGAGTGAAAGTACAACTTAAATAATATCCTACATTTACATGTTATATGAATATCTTAGTAGTTGATATGTCACCTACTTATGGTGTGTTCTTATCTAGGACTTTTGAAGCCAAGTTTGGAGGCTTCTTTAGGTTAGATTTCTCAAAACTATTGATCCCTATCAAAGGAAAATCTGAATATATGGTCATACCAAGAGAGCCTTTCTATAAACAAGTATTTATAACCTTTAATTAGTAAAATAAACCTTGGGAAAATCAAAACACTAATATTTATATTGGAGTTATTGAGGTTGAGTGTGGTGAACATGTTATAGATGACCATGTGGGTGAAATTACAAAAAATAAATCCTTTTTCTCATACAGATTCCACCCAACACTATCAAACTTCTAGAGAAGGTGAAGAAATCTATGAAGATACCTTGCCTTATCATCAACATGATGGAAAGGTATTTCTTCTAGGTGACCAACCACCTTTAAGGGAGGAAAAAGATATAAATGAGATCCCAACCATCAAAACATTAGAAGGTGTGCTAAATTTTGACAACGTATCCATTGAACATGTTCTTAGAGAAGCTGTATTCGATGACTTATAAAGACCTAGACCTATTAGACCTAAGATTAAAACTTATATGAAAAAAAACTTGATGAACTTCTAGGATCTAAAATTATTCATCTTACGAAACATTCAAATTTAGTGCCTAATAGAAAATGAACAAGAAAATTATGATTATGTCTTGATTTTCATAATCTTAATCATCGACAAATTGTTAAGAGATGGTTTGACAAGAAATATGCAAGTAAAGTATTTAAAATAGGAGATCGAGTCCCAAAAAGAGGTAGAGAATTTGGTCAAACAAGTCTTCAAACTAAGTTTTCTCCTATGTGGTTAGGTCCATTCCAAGTTACAGGTGTCATTAGCCCCAATGTTTACAAAATTGTTGGTTTGCAAAGATATAAGTTACATGGAAATTTTAATGCATTTTATCTTAAGCATTTCTACTCAGGTGCCCCACATGGACACCTTATAGATCCTTAGTTGCATGTTGTTTTCCCTTCACCATGCATTTAATTTGTATATAGTTGCATTTGCATATTTTGTTTGCATTTCCATCATTTCTTTCTTAGCATATTGGTTTTGGTTTGATTTGTGCTTTTCATATGATTTTAGTAATAATTATGGTTGTTTGAGTTACTAGGTCTTGGGTCATCATAATACCATTGGAAAATAATGTAATCATAATGCTTTATATGATATAACCTATTACTATTACATAAAATCTCCTTTATATTATATATTTCAAAAATGTGATGGTTCTTCCCAGTCAATTTCAAGGTTTTAGTTTTATTTGTATGTTAGATTATGGAGGACAAGACTTATGCTACTTGTCCTATTATCATCATGATCATGTGAGTGTAGGATATGTGATGGTGGAGAATGGTTAGCCATAATCACTAGGTGACCTTGCAAAATGCCTTTTTCCCTCTCACAAGCCCAAGCCCTCAAGTGTGATGATCCGTGACTACCCTATGAGCAACAGGGTGAAGTGTGTTCATCTCCACTTGAGAACCCTTAGCGACCTAGGAGACTTGCTATGATGCCATCAAATTATAATTAAAGGCACATACATGAGGGTTGAATTGCACCATGGGTAAAGTTTTGAAAGGACCATGTTCTTTGGTAGTGTAGCTAATTAGCTAGACTCATGTTGGAATTCCTACCTTAAGAATGAAGTACACCATGAGCAAAGTTTCCTCCAAAAAAAATAGGAATGATGACTATGTTCATTGGTAGTGTAATAAGTTCTTGAGTGTGATGGGTTTGGTAGCAATCCTCACCCTAGCCTCCAAATGTATTTCCCCAAAAAAAGAAGAAGAAAAGAGTCCCAAGGAAAAATCTGAAAATTGTGGCTAGCTATGATCTATGATAAGCTTGTCCTCCTCATTAAGTTTGGCATAAGTCTTGTGCTTAAAGTAGTCCACATACTTTTGACTTTTACCTTGTGAAAAGATTGGGAATGCGATCTTAGTTATACATTTTAGTTATATATATACCTATGTAGTTAAAAATATATGATTTATAAAAATTATATATTTAGCGGTTGATTAAATAAGATGGTGTGGTAAGGGTGGCCCACATCTAGTTCTCTCTTGATGATATGCTTATTTTAATCATGTTTTGATTAGTATAGTTTATTTTCAAGTTTTGATTTATCTATTTTGTATTCTCTACATTTTTCATCTTCTTTAAAAATTTCGATGGTTTTGTTATCCTTGCACTTGCATGAAATTAAATTTTTGATGCTAAGTGTTGATGCCAACATCACCCATGCTAGACATGGGGCCATGATCAACAACATCAATCTTCAACAAACTATTGATTGTACCAAGAATGAGAATGAGATTAATATCTACAATTAGCATTCTATCGATTCAATACATACATTTAAATAATTATAGACCATAACAATACCTCAATTGAATTAAGCATTTCATAACCTAAAAATGACTCTAAAAAATGAACTCAACAAACACATAATTTAACATTAAATCCATTTTCAAAGATAACGAAATAGGCCAATGGACCCCTGGTTTTGCCTTTTCAATGACCAATTGACCATTAAGGGCCTTGGCCTTGTAGGCAACACCATAAAGGTGACTTTGCTCCTCTTTTCTTTCTAAATTCTCCAACTCGATAATCCATATTTTTCTACTTTTTGAGCTAATTGCATTATTTTTTTCATGTTCTTCATTGGCTGCATCGCTTTTATTTCTTTGTTTACTATACATGGATTTGAATCTAGTCAAAAGACAGGTGAATTGCCAAAGCACCAAAATATGAATGATTTCGTTCTCATCCATATTTTATTGACTTTACAACTTTCTTCAAATCCATGAGTGCAAGCCCTATTCAAGGGTAATAAGAGAAGTGTTGTAATTATTCTTCTTACTCAACTTCTAGCCAAGCAACTAGGCTAGCCTTCTAGTCTTGAGTCCATCACTCATTGTAAATCCATCCATTAGGCTTGGATGATGTTGTTTAGAACCTTGACAAAACAAATTTCATTGCCAGCAACTCTGAAGAAAACTGCCATATTTTTTTAAAATCCATGAAAGAAAGAAACCAGTATCTTGGCTACAATGTCCTACATTAGTAAGTTACTGTATGTTTGGGCATATACTATAACCCTCTTACAAATTTGTTCAACTTTCACATGAAGAGTGACATAACCAACATGAGGGTAGTGGCCATGGTAGACATGGTGGATGTGGAAAGTTACAGGTGGTGTTGGGTGTTTTGGGATGTTGGTGGTGGCAAGAGTGGGTAGTGGGCATTTAAACCATCAAATGGGTAACTATAAAAGGGGGAGGTGAGCAGACATTCAAGGGTATCTAGGGGGAAGTAGGGGAACTCTCAAGACCTATAGGATTAGATCTCTCAGCCTTTCCTCACTCTGGTAATTAGCACAAAACAGTGACAACACGGCAATAGCAACATAGCAGCGTGTGTGGCAAGACAATGAACAAGCGGTTGATGATGAAGGTCTCCTTATTAGTGTTTGTAGTAGCATTGACGATGCATTGCAGGTTGTGGGTGATGCATAGCAAGCATGTCCAAACTAGAGTTTTTTCCAATTGCAAGGGATTAGTGGGTGGCCTTGTCTCTCTGTAGATCTAAACTAATGACTATAGTAGGGTTCTTTCTCTCCTTAACAATGGTAAAGTGGTAACAGGTGGCCTCCTTGGGTTTTTTGCTAGTAATGGTAGGTTGTGTGGTAGGTAATAGTGAGGCACATGGTAATGTGTCAGAGGTTTATAGAAGTTGGCTATACATTAGTAGTAGTGGAATGTGTGATGCTCGCTAGCCTCTCTCCTTCCTCTCCTTTCTTGTAACAGTAGCAAGCAGCAAACACAGTTTGCATCAAAAGTGTCACTTGTAATAATCTCTTCCAAAGTTTTTTATAATCACCAAGTATGTACAAAAGTCATAAATAGAAACACTAGTAGTGCATGTGGCTGGTGGAACACCCGATGGTCTCTCTCTCTCTCTCTCTTCTCTCTCTCAATGGCAACAGCATGTGCAGGTCTCCTTTGTAGCAGCAAGAGTTGATGTTGTGGTTGGTCGATAGCAGTGGTGGTGGTGCATGTGGTTGATAGAACAATGGATAGATCTCTCTCTCCCTCTCCTAGAAGCTATAAGTAACATTGACCACAGCAACGTCCATGATGATGAGATGACATGAACCGATGGCAACAATGGGGGACCAGGGAAAAGTTTAAATTTTTTAGTTACCTACTATATTTTCATGAAGTCTTGAATTTCAAGATAGTTATTCAAATTCCTTGACTTTCCAATTTAATTATCTCCTTTTTTGAACATCACATGACCCTCTCCAACTAAGACTATTCCTAAGTTTCCATACCCATGCAAGAGGTACCCTAGTATAGTTGACATTATTGCACTGTGGGAGGTATACAAAGATAATTATAGCATTTATTTCTACACTAGTTGAAGATCCATGACTACCTCAACAACATGTCACTAAAAGTAGAGGCATTTTCCAATTAGTTGAATAGTTATTGGTAGCATCATGCTCACATGTCATAAGTTGCACATAGTAGCTTTTGCCTTGGTGCTTCTGGCCTTCACTTCCTCTATTTCTTCTTGCTACTATTCCTACATTCCATGCTATACTTGCATGAATCATTCTTCAAAAAGTCACATAAAAACCTCTCACAACTAAAAAAAAATCCTTTGAACTTGTAGAGACTTCTAGATCACTCAAGAATTCTATGGCAAAATGCATTCACTCTAGAGGCATGGACAACATGCTAGGATTAAAAGAAATCGTAGAGAAAATCAATGCATCTAGTATCCCACATTGTTTCATAAGTTAAACTAGGGTTTCCTCTCTTTTCACATTGAAGGCCAAGAATCTAAGGAATTTGATGATCTTTTAACATAGATTTACCTAGCCTCCCATCATAGCTTCAAAATCCTTAATTCTACTGAAAATATTTTGTGAATCTAGAACTTTATTCCCTGCCGAGATCACCTCTACAAAAGTTTCATCCATGAAGCCAAGAAATGACTTGATTGGTTGCAGCTTTTGGTAGCAAGAACTTGTTGAGCTATGAATAGATAAGGCTATAGTTGTTGAGAAGTTGCATGGCATTGGTAGTTCTTCTAATGGATCTTACATTGAAAAGTTTGGAATATCTTCTATGGATGGTAGTGATGTTGTTTTCTAAAAATCCCAGTGTGCCTTGGCCTACAAAATTTGTTTGATGGAACTATGTTGTTTCATCAAAGTAAATGAAACTGCAAACATCTAATGTAGTATCAACTTTGGATTCCAAGAAACCAAGTCCATGTAATCATTTGAAAAATGCTGATAATGATCCCTTTTTAACAACCTGCCCATATTAATGCTGGAACTCTTCATCATTGAGAAAATGACAAATACCACTGCGACGAGTGGGGG
>MNCI01031112.1:471106-481851 GCA_015680685.1 Gnetum montanum
ACTTGCTTAACCATACACCGTGACACATACAAGCAAGCCTGGGAAGACAACGAATGATTAACCCCAAGTGTTTCTTGTGGCGTTAAGGCATTTAGTCTGCGTAGTTCAACCAGATCGCACGTACACGCTCGTATTCGTATGGTTGAGTGTAGGGGTACCTCGCCACTCATCATTACGTAATAAATTTTTCTATTTTTAATTAGTTTAATTAATGGTCATAGCAACATCAAATATCATGTGTCTTAACTATACTTAATCATACATGTATAGGACTACTACAAGTATAGTTAGCAAGACAACTATCACACCTCAAAATTTACCATAGATAAATACATGGAACTCCTTATTAGACATGAATAAATTACTTAGAAATCCATAACATTCAAAATAAATGACTATTAAAAATCTTAATAAAACAGGTATGAAATCTTATAAGTTAATGACTATACTTGAATAAGCCCTAAAGTAATAATCACTTAAAAATATTCATGAAATGTTACACCAATATCTAAAATACAAATCTTTAATGTACAAAATTATAAGAGATAGAATAGAAAACCATATGTGTCATTTTACAAATCCATAATATGGATCCACTGATACAACAATACTTGAATTCTTCATGTAGAATATATAATCTAAATCACCATTGCTTCTAGTTTGATCTATAATTTTCATCATCACTTGAAAACTCTATTCAAGCATTCAACTATAATTTGCATGAAACATATGTAGAAGGATTAGAACACCTTCACAATAAAGGAAATTACCTTGCTACCGTCTAGAACAAAGCTAGAAGATGGGGTCATGTTGCAAAGCATACTATTATAACCAATAGAAAATAAAAAATAATAATTTTATTAATTAGAAAAATTAATAAATACTCTTAATGTGCTAACCTCCATTAACATATATTGTTAACTTATCTATTAACCAAAATTGTTAACAATTATTATTGGTGCATTAACCACCACTAATCCATGACAAAGTCTAAACTAGTGATGAGTCACATTTCTTGGCTGCGATGATGAGGCCTCATCAACGTGGCCTTGTCAACTGGGCCTCATCAACAAGGCCCCATCAATGCATCATATCATACATCAATAAGGCCTCGTCAACGTAGTATCTGCTTTTTGGTTATAAATATGCACCTACCAGCCACATTTATGACAACAAGATTTCAGTAGTAGTAAAGCTCTTGTAGTTTGTTCATTTGAGAGTTAGAATATTTCTCCAAAGTTCCCACAGTATGAGTTATTAAGTGTACAAATCTTTATTCAAGCATTGTTGTACCTAAGCACGACAGTGTGTGTGACAATAAAGACAAGCTTTCTAATAAACCTTGTAGCATTCTAGATAGGTTAAATATTTCATTTGTGCATTTAATGTTTTCAATTATTTATTAAATGTTTTCTAGTAATTAAGCTAATGAAGTAATTAAGCAAAATAAGTTAGATAGATTAAACACATAAGTACAACCGCTTCAAGCATAACACATATTTGCTTGGTAATCCTAGCAATGTTATTCCTTGGTATGCCTAGTAGTGTAGTGCTTGGTAACCCAATAATGGATACATGGGTTCAAGACATGTGTGGAAAGTGGAACTAGATGCTTATGTTAGGATTGCTTAAATACTAGTTAATTAGTTAATCCAATTACTTTTATCTCACTTTAAACACCAAAATCATAAAATAAAAAATGATAAAAATCAGATGCCTCAATTACACTTAACCATACCAGTGTATGTCACAAATGTAATTGGGAAGACAACGAACAACCTTAAGGCAAGGTTCACTTCCTAGAAGACTAGTGTGCCAAAAACTATAAATTCCATGGAATTTGACTAGATTGTGGGTAAATGCTTTGTGATTCATATGGTTGGGTGTAGGGTACCTCACCACTCATCATTGGCACCATTGCTAGGGACTTAGTTTGTTGAAACGTGTGCTATCTAGGATTAGTGAATATTATTTATATCATTGGATGAACTCAAGGTCAACATCACTCTTAACAACATATAAACTACTAAGCACATTGATAATTTTATTCATTTGCAAAATGTCTTCTTCTTTCCATAGATGTGAAGATGTCAAACCACCAGTCCCATAGGAGTACAAAGTGGTATATACTCATCCAAATGAGTATGTACTAAACTTCACCTTCATCCTACATCAAGATGAACAACTATGATGGCATGATATGGAAGGTAACATCATCTTGCTTCTTGATCAATTTGTACTTGGGATGCTACTTCAAACTCTTAAGTTGGGCATCTCAGATCTTCATGAAGAATACGTTGTGGATGGTTATGACACTTGGGACTACCATCCCACTGAAACACAACGTAGGCAAGATCAACACTAGGAGTAGTACCATGATTTTACAAAGGGGAAACACTTTAGTAATCCCTTGTTCCTCCTAAACCAAGATGACAATGTGGATCCTCCTCCTGATGGTTCTCAATATGAAAATTCTCCATCCTCTGTTATTTGTGATGAAGATGCAACCCTAAACCTACGATCCACTATTCATAAACTAGGTTCAAGAAAGAGTGACAGTCAAAGTTGGGACTTAGGCAAGCATCACAATGGTAAGGGATCTAAGGATGGTGGTCATAATAAATGAAGAGGTGGTGGTAGACACTACGGTGGTGATGGTAGTTCACCTTCCTCTTCATCCTTTTCATCCAATTTCGAACATTCCTCTTCATCTTCTAGTTCTCATAGAAGCCACCATCAGGATAATCATGGTGAAGGTAATCAACAAGACAACAATGACCATGAAGGCCATCAAGATCAAAGGGATGTCTAAAACCATCATCGGTGTCATCGACAAAGCAATGATGATGAACCTCTGTTGGTAAATCGAAGCATACTCAACATTCCAGAGGTAATAAAGATTCCAATTAGGCATGTGAGAGATAGCTAGATCAAGTGCTTAGACATGAATAATATCCCAAGATTCGAGGGGAATACAACACTGATCTATAGACACATATATAAGCTTTCCATGATGCCTATGCCTTACAGTACATAGAAAATGAATGGTAGAAAATTAAGCTCTTCCCTAGGACACTCATCAAGGAAGTTGAAGCTAGTATCGGTGCTTGGAGCCAAAATCCATTCACTGATGGAGTATCACGTTAGAGCTATTTAATGACAAATTCCAGACATACTCTAGAGTGTCTAATCTAAGAAGGAAAATCCAAGGTTGGAAATAGGGAACACATGAATCCTTAGATGCCATCATGGGTAGATACTATTCACTCTTACACCAATGCCCTGGCCATGGTTATTCTCAGAGGAAATAACTTTGTCACATCATAGATGGACTCAAAGCAGAAACTAGAATAACTCTTGGGATGTATGCTCAAGGAAGATTGTCTAAACTAAGAGCTCATTAGATCCAAAGGCTAATTGAACAAGTAGCAAAAGAAGAAGGCAAGTTGCACAAAAGAGAAAGTGTAGAAGAATATAATAGGGATCCTTCCATTAGGAAATGGGAGGTTTGATTTTGTGACAAAGAGGAGTCACCACTCAATAAAGTGGTGAACAGGAAAACCTTGTCCATCCAAAAATTTGTTTATGATATTTCAACAAAGGTTGATAAATTATGGGACTCTTTGGATGAAAAATTCTAAGCTTCTATGAAGATTGCTAAAGAATCCAAAGAGCAAAATAGTGATCATAACTACAAAAGGTAAAAACAAGCTATACATGCTTACCAAAGAGGTAAGGGCAAACCTTCAGTCATAAAGGAAGTTATGGAAACCAACTCTAATGATGAAACTGATTGTGGCATTTGTCAATGCAAACATCCAAAGGGTTATTGCCCTGTGATGTCACAATTACAAGAGTTTGGGATGTATGCATTGAATCCTCAACTAGCACATAGGTAAGCACCTAGATGATTACCTTATCCTAAAGGCAATCTAAGGTAGTTCCACCAATAACAACAAGCTTACTACCCAAGTGGAGCTCTTTGACAACCTTATGAATGATACCAACAATGATACCAACCACAATCATGGGAAATGTCACTGCCAAGGTAGCAGTACCCTTATAGGTAACTAAATCCATATGGGTACTATGTTCAGCAACCTATCTCTCCAAGAAATTCTACAAGCCATACCTCATTTCAACATCACTATTACCCACTAGAGTACTACCGAACACATTCACCATCTACTCTAGGGGAAAACCCATATCCATACCACCCTCAACATCTATCTATGCACACACATCCACCTTCAACCTAGTTACCTCCTACTCCATCCATGAAGGATGAGATTCCTCCACAACTGCAACAATAAAATTCTATGAGGGCTATACATTCACAACGAACTTTTTGGCCAAGTGGCTCAAATAATCAATCTAGAAAAAGATAATTCTTCCAATCCAATAGTCTCTCCAAGCCCTCACAACCTAATATGGCTGATTTTCCTACATCCCCAATACCCTCATCCTCTACATAAATACCTTCAAGTGTCCTTCAAATCAAATGCTGCCTTAGATTTGCACTATGATGCTAACTCATGTTGTTTCCAACTAAATCAAGGCTGGTAATCTTCCCATAAAAAGATTTGACCTAGGAAGCCCACTCATTTACTTGCAAATCACTAGAAATGAGCCATGTAAGACTCTTCTTGACTTTGGTTCTAGAGTTAATCTCATCTCCCATGAAATGTACAAGGCTTAGAACCTACCACCTCTCAAGAAGAGCAACATCCATCTAGAATTGGCAGATTGGTCAATTATTATTTCTCTGGGATTAGTAGAGGACATTGTGATCATAGTTTGTGGGTGGTCCTATCCTACTAATTTTCTAGTGATCAAGGTTGAAAACTACAAAAGTGACTTCCCCATCATTATGGAAAGAGCTTGGTTAAGCACAATTGATGCACGTATGGGCATAAGGGACCTCTCTCTAGAAATATCAAAAAAATGAATTTATCAATATAGAGAAGAAGCATATTCCATGCATCACGTACAATGCTAATGAGTGAAATTACGTGCAAGAGATTTGTTCCATCAAAAGTACATACCTTAAAGCATGTAATCAGTGTGTACAAGAAATCAATATTCAAAGGTTTCTATATGCAATAGTCACAAAATAGGAGGGCACCTAGTGGCTGATAGCTGACTCAGATAGTAGCACATTATGCATAGAACCAACTGAGATATGTTGAAGGCATGGATAAAATTGAACAAGTTCATCCCCAACTCTCTGATGAAGATGATGATACCTATTGGAAAGAGTTGGAAATCCCTGATAACTTCAAGTAGGAGCAACTAGAGCTAAAAACTTTACTAGCCAGCATGGAATATGCATTTTTACACAATGGTAAACTAGTCATAATTAATGCCAAACTTGCTTCTAAACAAAAAGAAAAGTTGTTAAAGGTGGTTAATAAATGGTCAATAGCCTTTTCTTGGTCATATCCTGAGCTAACAAGAATTGATGTAAGGATATGCCAGCATCACATTTACATTGACTTGGCCATGAAGCCTAGAAGGCAGTCGTAGAGGAGGCTAAATCCCAAATTGAAGTAGATCACCAAGGAGGAAATTGAACAACTCCTCAAGGCAAGGTTCATTTATCCCATCGTGAATAGTGAGTTGGTTAGCCCACTCGTAATTGTGCCAAAGAAAGGTGGAAAATGGTAAATCTGCATCGACTTCAAGCTATTGAATATGGCAACATTTAAAGATCATTTTCCATTGCCATTTGTGGATCAAGTGTTGGATACCATATTTAGGCATTGTTATTATAGCTTCTTGGATGGTTATAGTGGCTAGAAGATTAGGCCAACACAACATTCACAAGTCCCTAGGGAACTTTTGCATATTGTAAGACAACATTTGGTCTATGCAATGCCCTTGCAACATTTCAATGCTTGGTCCTTAGTACTTTCCAATAGTAGATCTGTAATGGTATGGAAGTCTTCATGGATGACTTTTCCACCTATGGAGCTACATTTGAGCAAGCCTTTGACCCCCTTGAGCAAGTACTAAGAACATGTGTTGAAATAAATATGCAATCCAACTAGCAAAAGAGCCATCTCATGGTCCAAGAAAGCATTGTATTAGGGCATAGAATCACTCAAGTAGGGATTGAGGTAGACCTAGAAAAAATAAGGATCATCCAAGGAATAACACGCCAACTAGAGATAGTTAAAGGTGTTTGGTCATTCCTTGGACACACTAGCTACTATCAATGATTCATAGAGAATTTCTATAAGATTGCAAAACTATTGGTAGAGCTTATAAAGAAAGATGCACATTTCATCTAGACTAAGAAATGTGAACATGCATTTCAATAGCTAAAGGAAAAACTCATAGAAACGCTAATCCTACAAGCACCAAACAAGTCTAGACCCTTCCACATCATGATGGATGCATCTAACTATGCCTTGGGAGCAGTTCTCATGTAGATGGATGATAAGAATGCCCATACTATATCCACTATGCAAGCCAAAGCATTTTGGGAGCACAATTAAATTACACCACCATGGAAAAAGAACTAATGGCCATCATGTATGCTCTTGAAAAGTTTAGGCACTATGTGCTTGGCTACAAAGTATTTGCACACACAAACCACAGTGCAATCCACTTCCTCATGAACAAGTTGGCGATGAGCCCTCGTATCATACAGTGGCTCATGATCATATAGGAATTTGACCTCACGATGGTAGATCAAAAAGGAACCAAAAATATGGTTGTTGACCACCTCTCTCACTTAAGATGGGATAATAAAGAGGAGGAGAGGCTACTCTATAATCAGTTTCTAGATGAACTCCTCTTTACATGAGCACTAAGTGACCAAATGCCTATAAAAAGAACATGGTATAATGGCATTCTCACCTATCTTCTCACTCAAAAGGTGTCACAAGATCTTAACTTTAGAAAGAGGCAAAAATTTCTCCATCGGTCCAAATATTTCATGGAAATCAATGGATACCTTTACAAGGTGTGCATCAATGGCCTAATTCATTGGTGTGTCCCTGACAAAGATTAACTACATGTACTCTAGGATGCTCATGAAGGGCCTTGTAGAGGCCACTATGCAGGGAGATGCATAGCCATAAAAATCATGATGGTAGGATATTATTGGCCTACAATCTTCAAGGATGCCCACCAGTTTGTCCAATCTTGTGAATGTTATCAATGAGATGGGTGGATGACCACTCACATGAAAGGTCCTCAATAGTGGATTCAACCACTAGAACCTTTTGACATATGAGGCATTAGCTTCATGGGTCCCATCACACCCATGTCCAATGAAAAGGCATATATTATTGTAATAGTTGACTACTGCACAAAATGGACAAAAGCAGCAATCATTACCCATTGTACATCATCCACTGCTACTAGATTTATAAAAAAAATATTGTAAATATGTTTGGGATGTCACATTTACTAATTTCTGACACTGAAACTCATTTCACATGTGTTACTTTTAGAAAGTTAATGCAACGCTTGGGGGTTGAACATAAATTAACAACATCCTCCACCATAATTTTCACCTCTTGGGGGTTGAACTGGTGATTGGTAGTTGGTAGATCTTAAATTCACCTCTTATCATTACCTAAATATGAAGGTAAGTATTGATAAAATCATATTTATTTTTCCACGTAATTTTCTCATTCATATCTTTATTTAGAGAATAAACAAGAGACCTTCAAAAAAGTCAACCCCATTTTAAAACAAGAAATTAAAGCAATGAAGTATTGGAGGATGGAGAAAGCATTAGAGCTTGGAGAAACATCATTAATGTGAACTCTTTTAAGGATCAACAAAAGGAAAGGAGGGTATTTTCTTATGTCCCCATTCCTAAATGGAGTCATTCTGTAATAAAGATAGTGTTACTTTGTAACAAATGATGTAATTATTATCATAATATCTGAAGGGAAAACTTATAACAAGACCCAAAAGGACATGTTGTGCTAACAAGTATGTCTCTTGAGATAATCTTTCAAGGATTGACCTGAGATATTTATACCCAAGAAATAGAAGTCATGCTAGCATGGAGTTGCAAAGCCAATAATCAAAAGTAACATGTGTTGGGTAAAGTAGGACAAGAAGCTGACTAGCCATCCTTTCTAGCTTGTTAAAGGCATAACCATGGTGGCAACACTAGATTGCCTCTAAGGAATATATGCTAAAGAAAAATAATCCCAAGGAACTGTTATAGCATGATCAAGGTACATTATTTTTAGATTAGTAAAGCTATTCTTCTTATTTCCTTCTCCATTTTTCCTATTACATTCTTTACAAATAATATCAAATGTTATGTATATTTGACATTTTTCTTAACATCCAAGAATAGGATGTCATAAAGTAGAAATTTTTTTAGTGAAAAGATTAAGTTGTATGCCAAAGAAATTTAAAAATAATATTATGGCATTATCACAAGGTAGTCAAGAAAATCTACTAGATGAAAATAACATTACTAGATGAAATCTTTGAACAAGACAATGAAATTTTTTGAAGGTTAATAACCCTTACAAAAGAAGATGAGGAAGAGTAGGGTATTGATGCTCCTTTCAAAGGATAATAAACATTGTTTTTAACACTACTATTACTAGAAGCCAAAGTTGGGGAAAATAAAAGTTAATCTGAACTTGAAGAATATAGTTAAAGATGGAATCTACAATTGTAGAACTATTAAAAGAGTAAGATCAAGAAAGGACAAAGGAAATCATTTCAATCTATAACTACTCAAAATATAGAGGATGAAAAAATGAATAACTAGTTAAAGAAATATAAGAAATTATAAAGGGTATTTATATAACTTTTTAAAACATTAATAAAGCTTTGAGAATGTCAAATAAATGCCATGAAATTTCCTACTATGTAATTGTTCGATTTCATGAGTCTAGAGAACAAAGTAGTGACTAAGAGAGAAGGAAAAAGCAAGAAGCTAACTATGCACATAACAAGGGTAAGGGCAAGGTTGCTGTCATTGAAGAGGTTGTGGATTTGGGCATGGACAATGATGGTAAATGTGTGATTTACCAGTATGACCATCCTAAGGGATGTTGCCCAGTGGTGTCACATCTGCAAAAGTCTAGGGTTTATGCACTAAACCCATGATTAAACAAATGGCAAGCACGCAGAAGGTTACCTTATCCTCAAGGTAACCCAAGGCAGTTTCACCAACCTTTGACATATTATCCGAGTGGAGCTCCACCATAACCAAATGAACAGTATCAATGGTGGCAACACCCACAATCATGGGGAATGCCACCACCACATCAACAGTACCCTTACCACCAACTTAACCCATATGGGTATTACGTTCAGCAACTGATCTCTCCATGTGACTCTACTAGTTACATTACTCTTCAACCTCACTACCAAAACCCCAAGTACTATAGAACTTCTTCTTTTATGGGTGATGCTCCACATACATACTATCCTTCTCATCTATCTACATCTCTTCCACCCTTAGCTCCACTACCACCTGCTCCAACTATGCACCTGCTCCAACTATGCAGGACAAGCTTCCTACCTAGCCATAGCAACATAACACTACAAGGGCTGTCAATCCTCAACCTACTATTGGTTTGGACAATCGATCAAAGAAGAGACCTTTCTTTAGAACCAATAGTCCAACCAAGTCCTTACAACCACAAGCAACTAATTTTCCAAACACCTCGCCATCATTTGAATCTTTGGAGCTTCCTTCGAATCTAAAACCACACTCAACACATACTGTTATGTTAAGCCATGCCATCACTAATTGGATTAAAGATGGCCATCATCCTAGAAAATTCTTTGACCCTAGAAGTGCACTTATATATTGCAAATCGCTGGAAATAAGCCCTGTAAAGCTCTTCTGGATTCAGGTTCTGGTGTTAATTTAATCTCCCAGGAAATGTATAGAGCCTAGAACCTACCTCCACTAAAGAAGAGTAACATTCGTTTAGAGTTGGCTGACTAGTCCATCACTGTTCCATTGGGACTAATGGAGGATATTGTCACCACTATTTGTGGATGGTCGTATCTAGTCGATTTCTTAGTGATTCAAGTTAACAACTACAAGGGCGACTTCCCAATTATAATGGGAAGAGCATAGCTAATTATGATTGATGTGTGCCTAGAAATATGTGATCTTACCTTAGAGATATCAAAAGAAAATGCATTTGGGAAGATCAAGAAGAAGAAACTTCCATGTATCGCATACAGTGACATAGGCTGCAACTGCGTGTAAAATTCCTAGTTTGTACAATGCTTAACATTGCCTACATGCAACAAGTGTGCACAAGTAACTAACATATAAAGATGCTTGTATGTAGCAGCCACAAGATAGGAAGGCACCTAGTAGTTGACAGCTGACCTAGAGAGCAATTCAACTTTATGCATGGAACCAACTAAAAGCTTGACTTGTGCCTATATCAATAGCATAGATGCATTAGAGCAAGTCCATCGCCAACTTCCAAGTACTAACACTGAAAATGTCAACTGGGGGAAGTTGGAAATCCCAAACGAATTCAAGCAAGAGCCCTTAGAATTAAAATCATTGTCCACCGGTATGGAGTATGCATTTCTCAAGAATGGAAAACTAGTGATGAGTGGCGAGGTACCCCTACACTCCACCATACGAATACGAGCGTACACACGTGATCCGGTCGAACTCCGCAGACTAAATGCCTTAACGCCACAAGAAACACTTGGGGTTAATCGTTCGTTGTCTTCCCAGGCTTGCTTGTATGTGTCACGGTGTATGGTTAAGCAAGTCT
>MNCI01031112.1:488121-548439 GCA_015680685.1 Gnetum montanum
GTAGACGCTCGTAATCAAGTCGTACTTGAACGCACTAGGAAAGCAGTAAATGAAAGCAATAAATGAAACCACGTGCTGCAAGGTTTATCCAAACAAGTTCGTCTTTATTACCGTACACAACTTGGGTTCAGGTTACAAGCTGCTCGAATAAAGAGTCGTTCACTCTAGGACTCCTACTGCGGGCACATGGGGAAAAATTCTAACTCTGGAGTGATCAATCTGCCAGAGCTTCGCTACACTAGCCAGGATTGGGAAATGGAGGGAGTGCCACCTCTTATTTATAGAAATGACGGCGGGATGCGATATCGCGTACGCGATATCACAGGACAAGACGCGATATCGCGGCGGCCGCGATATCGCGTACGCGATATCGCGGTCGCGTCTCATCAACTAGTAATCATTAATGCTAAGCTCACTCTTCAACAAAAAGAAAGACTGCTGAAGATGGTAAACAAATGGTCAAAAGCCTTTTCTTGGTCATATCCCGAATTAACGAGAATATATCCTAGGATATGCCAACATAGAATTTACAATGACCCCTCTATGAAGCCTCGAAGACAACCACAAAGATGACTGAATCCAAAGCTTAAGCAAGTAGTTAAAGAATAAATTCAACAACTCCTAAAGGTTTTGTTCATCTACCCCATTGTTGACAATGAATGGGTTAGTCCATTGGTCATTATACCTAAAAAAGGTGGTAAATGGAGGGTGTGTATAAACTTTAGGCTACTAAACATGGCAACATTTAAAGACCATTTTCCATTGTCATTCGTTGACCAAGTCTTAGATACCATTGTAGGGCATTGCTACTATAGTTTTCTAGATGGTTACAGTGGGTACAATCAAATTCGAATAGCACCAGAAGACCAGACCAAAACTACATTCACAAGTCCTTGGGGGATATTTGCATATAGACATATGTTGTTTGGCTTATGCAATGCTCCAGCAATGTTTCAACATCTGGTTCTTAGTATATTTCAACAACAAATAGGGAATGGTATGGAGGTTTTTATGGATGATTTCTCCACCTATGGAGTGGACTTTGAACAAGCATTGGACCGATTAGAGCAAGTACTGAAACAATGTGTTGAAACCAACCTAAGGCTCAATTAATAGAAAAACCACTTAATGATCCAAGAGGGCATTATATTAGGGCATAAAATTTCACAAACAAGGATGGAGGTAGATCCTAAAAAAATTAAAGTCATCTAAGGAATCACTCATCAACTTGAAACTGTAAAAGATGTTCAATCATTCCTTGGACATATTGGCTATTGTAAACGTTTCATCGAGAACTTTTCAAAGATTGCAAACCTATTGGTGGAACTAACTAAGAAGGAGGTACCTTTTGAATGGACTAAAGAATGTGAGCTAGCTTTCCAAACCTTGAAGTAGAAGCTCATAGAAACACCCATTCTACAAGCTCCTGACTAGTCCAAATCGTTCCATATAATGATCAATGCATCCAATTTTGCTTTAGAAGTTGTGCTTACATAGTTAGATGACCAAATGCATCCCCATTACATTCATTGTGCAAGTTGAAGTATTGTTGGTGCACAACTTAACTATACCACAATAGAAAAAGAGTTAATGGTTGTGGTGTTTGCACTAGAAAATTTTAGGCACTATGCATTACACTATAAGGCATTTGTACACACAGATCATAGTGTGATTCAGTTTCTTATGAATAAACCAACGGTGAGCCCTCACATCATATGATGGCTTGTAATCTTGCAAGAGTTTGATCTTACAATGGTCAATCACAAAGGCACTGAGAATGTTGTTGCTGATCATTTATCTCGGTTGTGATGGGACAACAAAGAGGATGAATGCCCAATTTCTGATCACTTCCCTGATGAACTCCTTTTTGCAGGTGTAATAAACAATCAATCACCCATAGATACAAATTGGTATAGTATCATTCTTACCTATCTTCTCACACAAGAAACACCACAAGGTTTGGATGTTAAAAAGAAATAATAGTTCCTTCATCGAGTCAAAAATTTCATGGAAATCAACAGACACCTTTACAAGGTATGTTTCGATGGCTTGGTCCGATGGTATGTTCCCGATGTAAATCAATTGCAAGTTCTCCAAGATGATCATGAGGGCCCTTGTGGGGGTCATTACACTGGGAGATCAATAGCCATTAAAATCTTGCTTGCAGGATATTATTGGCCTACATTATTTCGAGACGCCCACCATTTTTTCCAATCTTGTGAGCGCTGCCAACACGATGGGGGAATGATTGCTAGAATGGAGATTCCACAATAATGGATTCAACCCTTAGAACCCTTTGACATATGGGGTATTGATTTTATGGGGCACATTACACCAATGTCCAATGGAAAAGCATACATTGTTGTTGTTGTTGACTATTTTAGAAAATGGGTAGAAGCAGTCACTGTTACTGACTGTACATCATGTACTACTACACAATTTGTTCAACAACAAATCGTAAACAGGTTTGGCATGCCTCATGCACTTATTTTTGATAATGGTACACATTTTATAGGTGTGACTTTTCAGAAGTTGATGCAACGCTTAGGAGTTGAGCATAAACTGACTACACCATATCATCCTCAAGAGAATGGTCAAGCCGAGATCACCAATATGGAGATCACAAAAATTTTGACATGAACCATTAGCAAATATAAGTGAGATTGGAGCACCAAACTGAACGATGCTCTTTGGGCATATTGCTCCACATGCAAACTCCCTATAGGCTATTCCCTCTATGAGTTAGTGTATGGTAAACTCCCAACACTTCCTATACAAGCTAAGCTCCATACACTATCTACAACATGTGACCTTAACCTTGATCTCAATCTAGCATAGAAAGAATGGTTAATGAATCTTAACCTACTAGATGAAAACTGATTAGCCACCCTATCATCCAATGAACTTCACAAGGCCTTCAACAAACAATGTCATGAACTAAGAATTAGAAAAGTTACATACCAACCAAGACATAAGGTTCTTTATTGGAATCCTACACATGTGCCACAATAAACTAAATTTCAAATGTTGTGAGAAGGACCTTATATCATTCATTAAACTTTTCCTTTAAGGGCCATGATAATCCATAAACCTGGAAGCTTCGATAAGAAATTATTGGTCAACATCCAGCAAACCAAACCTTTCCAGGAGCCTAAAATAGCTAGTACTAACACTACCTCTATTGATGGACAACCCTACTCATTATTTCAAATCTCCTCCTTCCAACTCAGTCATGAGGGAGATGGCCACTAATGCTAATTATTCTAAGCCCTCAGTTTCTTTTGTCTTTTTTGTTTTACACATTTCTCATATTTACGTGTTTTTTGTTTTACACCATCATTAACATTTTTACTATTTCTTTCTCTATTACATTTTGTTTGATTTATTCTCACTTGTCATATAATAACTGCTCATGATGGTGGGTTGGACTATAATGATGTTGATTGCTAATGTTTGGTTTTTACCTTTGACTTTTAACGTTGATACTAAGATATGGTTTCTTTTGATAAAATAGGCAGTGGTCTCCCTTTGTTTTGGAAATGTACTGTCCCTTTTTCTAAGCAAGCCTATTAATGAATTTGTGGCTTGGTATTCTTCAAACCAAGGAAGGATTCAAATGGATTGAAAAGGGTGTGACCTCAAGGGGATTCAACACATTTGTGCTGGCTATTCTCTTGGGTACTTGGATGTTTTTCATGGGTTTTTTGCCATTCCGCTGTCAACTAATATCAAGAAGTTGAATGAATCAAATAAGTCTTTGCATGGTGTGGTTCTCACATATTAAAAAAAAACAAAAAACAAAACAAAACAAAAAAATTGGTGAGAATTCAAAGCACACCCCTTAGACACAATAAAGGAACATGGGCTACAAGCATTGGTTATGGCACTAGAAAGAAATGTTACCCATGCCTGAAGGTTCCCTCTAACTAAGGTGCTTCCTCATTTCATGCTTCTCTATTCTTCTCCTTTTGGAATGGTGGTCGCTCTGTGGAAGCATTCTTGCTACTCTAGGAGGATGGGTTGGTCAAGTGTGTTCATGCGAGGTCACTGGATGTGGTTAGTTTTAATCTAGATTTGGGCTGAATTTTATTAAGTCACCTTAACCACATAATACACAAGGGACTTTACATAACCTTGATTTTAGGATTTCATTCCATTCTCTCTTCTCTTTCTATATTACTTTCCGTATTCTACCTCATTGCTAGTTTTATGATTAGTCTATGTCTTGCGCATTGTTATCCTTTGGTAAATTCTTATGGGTCAATTCTTAACTATTGTCTCCATATGTCATTCTTAGAGCCTATGGACTCTTTGGTTTGTGGTTTGTTAGGGCATAAAGAGCATGAGCCTACTTTGGGGAGGTCCCATTGGCATTCCTTTTTGGTGTAATTGTTAAGTTCTTTTCCCTTAAACATTTGTTGCAATCAACTATTTCACGTTTCAACCCACCCATGACATCTGTTCTCTATTTATTGGCTTCATCGTTGTTATTCCTCTTACCTTCCTTTGTCATTCATTTTCCATCCTATTGCTACCAAAGGTTCACTCTTAGTCATGGGGGCCTGCCACAAATTTTCCATTCCATTACTTATCTCACCCCTACACCTTGGGTAGTTATCACTTACAAACCTCTACCCTAGTATCTGCCATACCCACAACCTAGCCAATGTGCTTCATATTGAGGCAAGATATCAACTACATTATATCTTATCTATCCTTGCTAATTTGTGACTATGTTGTGTGTGCAAATGGTAATCACATGAATAATGGACTAGCATAGGATGGAGCACTGAGGATGGACTAGAGCAAAAGCATTTACGCAAGGAACAAGCTTGGTCATGTGGCCATGGATGAACAATGGTGTGCACATTTTTGACATCAGCAGCAACGTGCCTCATTTTCTTCTCTCTCTCTCTCTCTCCCTCTCTCTCTCTCTCTCTCTCTTTCTCTCTCTCTCTCTCTCTCTCTCTCTCTATTTCTCTCTTAAGTTGTCAAATGAGGGTCTGGATGTCATCTATGTATAGTGTTCACACAAATGCTGTAATACATTTGTCGATCCATTCATTGGGCACTTTGAGTCTATCATTCCATGTCACCATCAGTTGTCATTCAGTCAATAATCCCATACCTTTCCAATATTTTGTAAGGAACTTGAGGATGAGTTTTCATTTAGTCGCGGGGGTATGATGAGTTCTGATATCAGACCCTTGATATCCGGCCCTCGATATTTGACCCTTGATATCGGATACGCGATATCAAAGATGCCAAGGCGATATTGGACATGCGATGATGGACCCTGTCTCGTTGGCTATAAATAAGAGATAGGGGCACTTGGTTTGGCATTAGTTTTTAGTCCCTTAGCCAAACTCTTGCAGTTTTTCTATTCTAGAGTTAGAATTATTTCTGAGTGCCCGCAGTAGGAGTCACAGAGTGAACGGATCTTTACTCGAGCATTGTGTACCTAAGCACACCTTGTGACCAAAAATAAAGATGAACTTTATGATAAACCTTGCAACATTCAGAATAGCTTAATTATTGCATTTCATGTTATTTATTGTTATTTGATGCTTTCAATAGTTAATTAATGTTATTTCATAGAATTCTTAATCATCAATTATCAATGAATTAGCACACTCAGCACGATCACTTCGAGTATATGCGAAACACTTGGTAACCCAGTAACGATTAGCGTTTGGTAATCCTAGTAGTGTTACACTAGTTCAAGATGTGTCTAGAGAGTGGAAATGCATGCTGGTGTTAGGATTTGATTCACATTAGAGTTACAAAGCCCATTAGTTATTTAAATCTTTTCATTGCACACACTTAGGAAACTAGGATAGAAAATATAAAATAAAAGCATAAAAATCATACACCTAAAGTTTACTTAACCATAAAATTTTGCCTTACAAGTAAACTTGGGAAGACAGCAATTGCATACCAATCCTTGTTCTATGTAGGAGCATAAGCACTTAATCCTCAGAGTTCGACCGGATCGCACGTGAATGCTAGTATTTGTATGGTTGGGCATATGGGTACCTCGTCGCTCAACAACTAGTGATTTCACAATGTTTGAAAAATTATCGATAAATCTTCTGTAGTATCCTATGTGGCCTAGAAAATATCTAACATCTTTGATTATTTATGACCCTTGAGTGATGTTCTGGATGAGTCTGATCTTCTCTAGATCTACCTCTATTCCCTGGTGAGATTATTTATGCCCCAAAACTATACCATCTTAAATCATTAAATGGATTTTTTGCCAATTAAGCTTTAGATTAGTTTCTATACTTCTTTTTAGAACTGGAGAAGTTATCAATAAAGAATTCAATCTCATTGCCAATTTTCTTTTGGAAGATGCTGAGTATAAGTATCTAAAATATAGTGACTACATTACACAAGTAAAAGGGCATTTTCTTGTATGTGAATGTTCCCCATGGGCTAGTGAATGTGTTCTTTTCTTAGTATTTTGGTATAATATGGATTTGATCATACTCATTGTATCCATCTAGAAAGTTGTAATACTAGTGTCCTACTATAGTATCTAGGACTTCATCAAAAAATGGTAGAGGGAAATGGTTCTTAAATGTTTCCATGTTTCACAGTCTAAAATTAATAAAAACACCCTCCATTTGTCACCTTTCTATGGTACAATGACTAATGGGCTAACCCATTCACTATTTTCTATAGGATAAATGAATCCTGCTTTTAACAATTTGTCTAGCTCTTTGTTTACAACTTTCTTAAGCCTTGGATTCAACCTTCTTTGAAGTTGGTAACATGGTTTAATAGTTGGATTTGTATAGATTTAATATTGGCATATCCATGGATCAATTCCAGTGATCTCATCATAAGACCATGCAAATGCAATTGATCACTTGTTTATTACTTCTAGTAATTTTCTCTTTTTTTCTTATCAAGTTTAACATTTATAATTACTAGTTTTTTATTCTTTAAAAAAGCATATTCAAGTGTATTTGGTAAGGCTTTTAGTTCTAGGTATTTTGGTTCATCTATCTCTTGTATCTCAAATCTTTCTCATTCAATATCTTCCTCTTGATGTGATTTAATGTGATAAGGTAGTCTTTTAAGCTATTCTAACTTATAAATTTCTTCTACATAGGCACTTGTGATTTTATTTGTCATCCATGCATATATTGGATTCAGTATCCTCTCTAGTTATCAGCCACTAGGTATCTTCTTGTTGGATGGCCATTGGATATAGACACTTTTGTACACACATGTCTTCTATACATCCATTGCATGTTATGATGGCATTATCTTTTATGATTCAAAGTTTCTACACATAATTGCACCTATTATCATTGTATGTGATACATGAACTGTACATCACTATACAATTCTGGCTTCATCTTCCTTGGAGATTTCCTAGGACAAGTCTATGATTCCTAACTTAGCATCTATGATGCTAAGTCATGCTCTTTCCATAATTATAGGAATTTTTCCTTTATTTTTTCCCATGTGGATGATAAGAAAATTAGCAAAATATTATTAGCCACTTATCATAGTGATGACATCTTCCACTTATTCAAGTGGGACAACAATTAATTGATCTGCAAGCTCTAGTCAATATTTCTTTTCTTCAATGAAGGAAGATTTCAGGCTTTGTACATATCTTGTAAAATCAAATTACTCTTAACCTAGAATCTAGTAGAGCCTTACAAGGTTTGTATCCTGCTACCTGTAGATACACTAAGGGACTTCTAAGATCTATTCTTTTCTTGGGAAGTGCTCTTGCTTTAATCTAGTGTATGACTATTTAAGTGAGCATGACGATGGTCAAGTTTTGATCTGTAGAATTTGGAGGCATAGTGTTCCCTTAAAGAGTATGTATTAATGGGTGGATGTAGGTGAAGTCCCCATCCTTTGAACCTCTTCAAGAATTGTTCTAAAAAAAGACATTTTTGAACCCTTGATTCACTTATGATCACATCCTCTTTTGTATTAACTACCCTAGTGACATTTTTTTGTCATAGTTGTATTGGTAGTTCTCCTTGCATAACTAGTGGTAGCACTAGTGGTAGGAAGTTAGGAGTTTGGACTGATGAACTAGCTATGGGTTGGTGTGCATAAAAATTTGGATCCATTTGTGTGAAGTAGTGGGTCTATGATATTCTGGTGGATAGTAGTATGAGGAGGTGTGAACTAAAGCATTCCTAAGAGAGATTGGACATTGAATATAATATCCATGAGGATCTGGTTACCTGTATGGATACTACTACCTTGGTGGTGGCATCCCCTAGACTTGTGGTTATTACCATTGTTGCTGGTATTGCTCCTATGATTAAAGATAGGCTTGGATAATATGATACTTGGTAAGATTGTCAAAAGAGACCTTATGGGTAAGATAATCTTCTAGGAATCTATTTCTTAACGAATTTTGGATTAAGTACATATGCCCTAGACTCTTGCAAATAGGCCATAACATGATAACATCCCTTAGGATGTTCATATTGGCATACTTTGCATCCTTTGTCATCTTTTGAACTAGTGTCTGTGACTTCCTCTACTGTAGTAACCTTTTTTTTATTTCTATATTGTTCACACCCATTATCTCTTCTTTTCTTCTTATCTTTACTTCTGTTTAGGACTTGTTCAATCTTTTCTTCTACTATCTTGAGTGCAGTAGGAAATTTCTCATCTAGAGAATCCCACATTTTTACCACCTTAGTCATAATATCATTAACTAATTTTTGGATGGGCAAAGTCGTCTTCTGGATCATATCCTCCAAAGTTTTTTCTTCTTGTCTTTCACATATTTACACATCCATTTTCCTTATTGCTAGATCTCATTTGTATTTTTTAGCTGATTCTCTTTTCTTTAATTCTCCTTTCTCTTTTGCCACTTGGTTAATAAGTCTTTGGATACAATGAGCAATCATTTTGGATAACCTTCCTTGGGCACACATCCCAAGGGTTTCTCTTGTTTTGTTTCTTAGGCCATTGATAATGTGTCATAGTTATTCCTTTTAAGAAAATCCATGGCCTCGACACTTGTATAGTAGAGAATAATATCTTTCCATAGTTGTAGCAAGGGATTCATATATCCCTTACTTTCATCCTTAAATCTATTTTCTCAAATTGGACACTCTTGAATAAGTCTGATAAATTTCATTGAAGAGCTCTACCATGGTACTTCATCTTTAGATAGATTCTAGTTCTAAGGATTTGCACCAGCTCTCTGCTTTCTTTATGAGTGTTCTAGAGAACAACTTGAATTTTTGCCAATCATTCTCTATGTTCTGAAGGGCACATGCATCATGGAAGGCTTGAAGATGATGTTATGGATTTGCATAATATATTATATCCACCTTTGAATTTTAGAATATTATTCATATCTAGCCGCTTGATGTGACTATCTATTCCATGCCTTGTAGGAACATACACTACCTCCCTAATATTAATCATGTTATGAGTGGCCAATATGGGTTCTTCATAATCTTCAAGTTCATGAGCTCTATTGAAATGGTGACCCCTTTGATGCTCATGTCTCTTAGGATCCCTTTGCCTTTCCCTATTGTGATCCCTTATTCACCTTTCTCTCTTGTCATACTCTTAGAAGGAGTGTGAGGAGGAAGAGGAAGAAGTTGAAGAACAATGGCAGCTAGTTCTTCTTCTATGACTCCTTGATTCATCTCTTTTTAATTTAGTGGAGGATCTAGGCTCTGAGTTCCTCCTAAGTGTGAAGTTTTTCTTGTCTTCTCTAGGAGTTTTCACAAGACTTGAATGTAACTTTATCTTGATAGGATCTTCAATATGGATAATTGGTGTTTGAGATTGAGATCCATGGGTTCGATAGAATTTTTCTATGTGGAACATGACATCATCTTTTTAATCTAGGACAACTATTTATGGTATTTTCTTTCTTTTATCAAGCTCATGCCTTATCTCCATAGTAGCATTCCTTCTTGCCAAGGCTTATGTTGGTTAGTATATCCTAGTCATGTGTTTGCTAATCTGGTACCCTTCTTGTACATGACTAAGGTTTGATCTTATGAGGATTGCTTGCAACATAAATGGTGTAGAATGTTCTAGAGGCAAAATAATATTACCTTGTAAATCTCTCCATCTTAGTTGTTCATCTTGGTGAAAGAAAAATGTGAAATCATGATAATAGTGATTATTGTAAGCGTAGGAGATTCTAGTTTACATGGATGCACTCCAATCTTCTTTATCATATTCCTTGTCATGACTCTTATTTAACTCGTTAGCAAGTCGTGATTTCTCCTTAAGTGTAGAAGCCATATTATGTTTTTGATACTCTTAAGTGTGCATGTGTGTTAAAAGAATTGAATTAATTGTGAAATATAGACTTTGTAATTCTTAATACAACAAACTTTTATAAAATCAACTATTAAGAAAACATTGACACATCCCCAGCAACAACACTAATGATGAGTGATTTGATATTCCAGCACTCTATCATATAATTCACGAGTGTTCACACATGACCAGATCGGAATCTGTGGGTGAATAATGTAAGTATGCTAGTGATTGATAATGATCAATAGCTTCTCATGTTAAGTTAATGAAGTGCGAGTAGTATGGTTTAACTCTTAGTGAGGTCTATGATATCATGATGTTGCGATTAAAAATTAATTCTAAGTATTTCCATAATGAAAATGACAATAAAATCTAAATCTAGGTGATAATAGAAATGTAATTATATCCTAGCCTATGATGATAAGCATTTGTTCCTAGTTTTCTATACACACCCTAGGCTCATGTAACTATCACTGGGATTACCAAGTGAATTCACTACTAAGAAAATCAAGTGAAGTCACTACTAAGTTACCAAACGATTAGACTTAACACTTGAAACCAATTGTACTTGTTTTCTCTTACTAATAGACATTAAGAAAGTAAATGACTTAATAAAAGTAAATGACTTAGTAACTGTAAATGACATAGAAAAGTAAAATTAATCTAAGTGAGATGCTGCAATGGTGGAAAATAATGTCAATGTTTATTGCTAGTCATGAATTGTATCCAAGTATAATCCACTCAAACAAAAACTTTGTACAACTATTAAACATCATACTATAGGTATTCACTTCTAACTCTAACTCTAAGTGTAACTCACAATAATTTTTCTAAGGGTTGAACGAAATTTGTTCTTGTGACATGATGATGGATTTATACTTATAGTGAAAACCAGGACCCACTACATTGTATCTATGAGGATGTAAGTAGATCTACAATATCGTAGATATGATATTACATCACTGACATAAACTATTTTTATCACTAGTGCACAATCATAGGTGACATGGGTCAATTATGGTAGTCAATGATACTCTCTGTAATTCTTACTCATTAACACATAAACTAAGCTCCACTAGGATACAATCATAAACAACATGGGTCAAGTACTAGAGGTCAACCTAGACTTCCCATAATGCCTACTAATTTTTCCCATCAAATCTACACTTGAGAAATCAAAAATGACAAAAAATACATGAATATATGTACTAGATGTCATGAACAATCCAAAGGATGCAAGAACAACATGAATCAAACAAAAACTAGATTCCATGAGTTGAGCACGACTCATGCTTTGAGCTGAGAGGTAAATGATGACTAATGACTAGGTCATGATGAAAGCCATGATACTGCCATGAACTGTGCCACTCACCACTTAGTAACTCTACCAAAGCACAACTCATGATCAGGTCATGGTCATGACTTGATCATGGGTTATGTTAAATTCCCACAACTTGATAAATGTGCACCTTAGCTTAGGTTTCCAACACATGTAAAATCATGATGCGTGGTTTTGTCATTGTTAGCCATCATGACCTTACCACAAAACTCATGGTCTCTATCAACACCTTCATCACAAGTTGTTATGCCAAGCAATGCCACTAGAGATACAGCGAAAGATACCAAAAACTGGAAGATGGTGCAAAACCAAACTCAGAATTAGAAAATCAAATATAACAAAATTATATCATCATAGGATATTACATCGCATGGAATCATAATCGACAATATAAAATAGATCAAGGTACGATAAAACATCAAAGCTTGGAATCGATTGCTCTACCTTCACAAGTTAGAAGGACTTGCAATACACCAGATTAGATCTATTGAAGCACCACTATGAGAATGAGACCACAAATAATAGAAATTGACTAGAAAGAATAGATAAAGAAAGTACATAAAATAGAATCCTAGGTTTTTATGTTAATTTAGAAACAATTATTTACAATGAATATTTTTCCAATTACAATATGTGAAGAAACTATGAATAAACAAAGATCTAGCTCTTCATAGAGATAAATGACAAAAAAAAAACTCATGTAGCCAACCCCATTTTGGTGGGACAAGGCTAGGATGATGATGATGATGGTTTGTAGTGGAATATTAAATTGATAAATTCTATAATAATAGGAAAATATAGTTAATAGTTTAGTAAATATTAGAAAGTTCAAGTCCACTTGTGCAAAAGAAATGGAATAAAGCTTAAGCATGTTTTTAAAAAAGAGAATATTTTTCAAAAATACTCATTTGACTTAGCAAGAAAACACCAAGAAATTAGTAATTTCCAAATATGAATCGAAAAAGATAAATAAAATCATGTTTTATAAAAAAGATACTATAAGCTTCCAAAAATAAGAACTAAAATAAAAATATTTATAAAATGAATTCACAATTTATAGAAATAAAGCTTTATAAAAAGCATCCAAGATTTATAAAAAAGAGATATGGCATAATCAAAATATTTATTTAAAGGTTATGAGATCATATTTTGAATAAATACAAATATCATAATAAAAGACATGATGGAAGCCAAACCACATGTAAATGAAAGATAAAAATAAACTAGGAGTTAGGAACATAGAATGTTGCAAAGGGGAGCACCAAGTACGAGTGATCGTGAGAAGAGTAAGGTCTTCTAAATTAGTAATATTGATAAGAAATGGATGAGTAACAAAATTTCCTAATGCACATTGGAGAAGAGTATTTGAAAAAAGGTTAAGCATTATTATTATTACAAGAAACCTACTTATTTAAAGCTAAAATGTCCTAAGTTCATGAAGAAGAATTAGCAAAAGGAAAAGCATACATTTTAAAGTGAGCATAATATCACATGTATAGAAAAAAGGCCTAATTCAAAATAAACATAATAATTTGGAATTGGGTGGGTCATCTCAAGAAAAAGTCTTTGCTAGTTTTCCGATCTCAACGATTTCTCAAAGAGTTTTTGTAACAACATTTCTTTTATGAGGAATGATCTAAACATGAAAAATATTAATGTCTCTTAAATTGTAGAGACTATAAAGAATTCTGAAGCTTTTAATTTTGTGTTACCTAATGATTTATATGAATCCTTATCAAAAGATATTGCTTCATGATACATATTTTTGTAGATTATTGGATTGTTCGTCCAAATAAGAATTTTACACCAATGATTTAGGTTATCCTTAAACACTATGAAATTAATGTTTTGCATGCCTACTATTTTTTTGAATCTTTTTTCCTTATTGAAATGGTTGAAAAATAATTGGATTTCAAAGTCTTTATGGATCTATGTAATCCTTTTATTGCTCAAAAATGGAAAGTGGATTTTGATCCATATTCTTCTAATTATTTTAAAATTCCTTGCTAGATTAAATTAGAAAATCTTGCTCTCATTTTTCAAAGTGTTGAAAGCAAAATTGTTGGCAGCATCAAAATAATCTTAAAGATAGAGTCAAAAACATTACTAGATGCTGTGTAGCACACACATTATTTTGTAGATATTGATTTATAATAGAAGAAAAAAAATTAAAACTCAAGGCCAATAATGAATTTTCTCACAAATTTACATATTATAATTTGGGAGAATATTGTAGCCATTGTCATTGTGAAGGCCATGTTATTGGAATTTTTCATATTCTTAATAAAAAAGTAGTTCATGAGGAAAATAAACAACAATATTCAGAAAAAGGCAAATAATGGTAGTTTTCAACAAACATAAATGAAATCGTCTTCAACAAGTTCTTAATCTTTTACTAATCCTTTTAGTTCTAATGATGTAAGTAAACTCTTAATATCTAAAGAAAATTCCTCCTTATTAAAAAAAATTTAGCAAGGACCAATAATGAAAAGACTAATGTAAATGGATTTCACTCAATGCAACATAAAAAGAATAGACCTACAACTATTGCTTTAAATTTAAAAATCCTAAAGGCATCGTATTCTCTTTCTACTTCTACTACTATTCTAAATGTTTTTTTATTGAATAATTCTTTTTCACTTATTAGTAATATGCATTGTCAAAAAAATGCTGAGCTTGAAAAATCAAGGATGGGGGCCTCCTCCCCCACATCTCAATCCTAGTTTTATCATGGAATGTTCAAGGCTTTTTTGATAATTCTCGAGCACAAATTGCTAGAGAGTATATGTCAAACAAGCATTTATCTCCAATTTTTTTCTTCAAGAAATTAAGATTTTAGCTCATGATATTAGTTTTGTTGGTAAATACATTTTTAAAAATTACATTATTTTTTGTTTTGTTGCTCATGAATTTAATAAAGGAGGTGTTGCTGATGAATCATCAGTTGGTTGGGTTATCTGATAAAAAGTGAACTTTTGGTTGGCTCTGATATCTTAGCCCTAATATCCTGGCTCTGATAACAAGGCTTCAACATTGGGTATCTAATGTCAGAGCCTAGAACGCAATGTTAGATATTTGATATCATGGGGTATACATTGGCCTATAAATAGCACTTGGGCTCACAATTTGAAAGGAGTTTTTCATAGTTTTGTCTAGAGTAGCCAAATTCTTGTAGTTTTATTCCATAATCTTAGAGAATAGTCAATTAGTGCCCACAAAGTGGATCTGAGTCAGTTGTATGAAGTCTTATTTGACTCGCAATATACCTAGACATATTCCATGAATGATAATAAAATTGAGATTGATTCTTATTCATTGAAGCACATTGACTTAGATTAGATTTACTTTCCATGTAATTTGCTTTTCATGTACTTATTAATATTTACATTTTAATGCATGTTGATTAATTAAGCACATAAGTATGATCGCTTCGAGCATGTGTATGACTCTTGGTAATCCTAGCAACACTTAATGTTTGGTAACCCAATGGCGTTATATGTGTTCAAAATGTGCACAAGAAGTGGGATCAGATACTTATGTTAGGGTAGTTGATTATTAATTAGCAATTAGATTAGTTGAATTGATTATAAATGGAATTTCAACCTAATGTTAATTGTAGAATAATAAGATATAAAATAATAAAAATCATATGCCTCTAGTCCAAGTGGGAAGACAAAGCTACCTCTAGTCCAAGTGGGAAGACAATGAACTGCGATCAAGGCATAGCAATCTAGATGCCAAAACTAGTCCCATCCATGGAATTCAACCAGATGATGCATGAATGCTTGTGATTCGTATGGTTGGATGTAGGGGTACCTCACTGCTCATCGGTTGCTATTCTTATTAATAAAAATTGGATTTGAAAAGTTTTGAATTCTAGTTTTAACAACCTTAACAAAGTTATTTGAATTATTTTTCATATTGAAAAAGGTAACTTTGGACTTTGTAATATTTGTGCTCTTAATAATTTGGAAAATTGATTAAAGTTTTGGACATATCTTTCTTTTTTCCTAAAGTTCCTTGGATTATCAAAGGTGATTTCAATATGATTAAAAGTCGTTTAGATAACTTTGATGGTCTTCCTCCTAATATATCTTCTCAAGAAAAAGAAGACAAGTGTAATTTCAAAGAAAAATATTTTCTTTTTGATGTTAGCTCTTTATTCTCATCTCATTTGAATTAGAAGAATTATATTTGGTGTAATTATTAACAAGGAAATGATAGAATTTATTGTCGACTTGATAAATTTTACATCTCTAATGTTTTCTTTTGAAAGCCTACAAGAAAAGTAGAAGTGCATACAAATGCTACTCTATTATATCATTTTCCTATTAGCATTTTTCTCTTTGGTATTAATTACTCATTCTTTTAAAAGCATAAGCTTTTTTTTATGAATGGTAACATGTTCATAGGACCTCATGGGAAAAATATTTTGAAATCTTTATGGAATGTAGATAAAAAGCTCATTGGTGATATTGGCTGAATTGATTGGTGGCAATGAACTACTTGTAGAGTTAGAAATTATGCTAGATAGTTTGGAAAGCAATTTACTAAGCATAAGCATCAAGTTGAAAAAGATCTTATAAAATTTGTAAAGCAAATGCAAATTCTTTTAGACCATAATCCCTTTAGTTTTGAAACTTAAAAAGCCTTGGCTATAGCTCGTTGTGATAAATAATACCATATTGGAATACTATTGAAGATAAAAGTGCTCTCACTAAAAGTCATATGGGTTAGGTAAAAATTAAAGATGAACTTTGTAATAATAATATTGATGAGTGGGTTATTGTTAAGCCTTGGAAAATCTTGAAAAAAAGATTATGTCTTCGAAATTTTAGGAATATCTTTTTTCTTTTGAGCCTAGTCTTACTATATTTTAGAATTATGTGGTTGATAAATTGAAAGAAAAAAAAGCGCACACTCGCAAGCAAAGTTTTAGTTATTAAGCAAATGCTTTAATCAACTCATGTTTATTACTTTAGTTTTTGGGCTCCTTCTGAAACTTTTTATGAAAGAATTGATCATATAATCCATTAGTATTTTTTGGTTTGTTAAGCAACATAGAAAAGGCTTTTCTAAAGTTGCTTGGGATATTTGCACTAGTAGTAACAAAGATAGAGGAATTGGCTTCATTAATTGTTATAACTAGGGTATTTCTCTTGCAACAAAATGGATTACAAAGTACATTAATGGATATGATGTTTAGATGCTCCTTTCAAGAAATAGACTTACACAAGGAAAACCTAAGAATGATAAGAGTTGGTCTTCTTATAACTTTCTTCACTATTGATGAGTGGCAAGGTACCCCTACACTCAACCATATGAATACGAGTGTTACACGTGCAATCTAGTTGAACTCTGTAGACTAAGTGCCTACACACCTCATGGAACACTTAAGGTTAATCATTTGTTGTCTTCCTAGACTTACTTGTATTTTTCACGGTTGTATGGTTAAGTAAGTCTGAGCTATATGATTTTTATATCTTTTCGATTTTTATCTCCTATGCTAATGAGGTGAAGGGTGAAGAAACTAATTAACCAACTTTAACTAACTAACTAAGCCTTAATTAACCTAGCATCAGTATCCATTCCCACTTACTGTTCACACCCTGAACCAATGTAACCTTGGTTACCAAACACTAGTCGTTGCTGGGATCACCAAGCGTAACACACATGCTCGAAGTAGTCGTACTGAATGCACTTAACTATGGGGGAAGGGTTGAGAGAGAATTAATCAACTAATAAAGAAATTAAATGGTAAACAATAAATAATAGTAAATAAAGTCCTATCTAGCTTAGTCCATGCACTGCAAGGTTTATCCAAGAAGTTCGTCTTTATTTCCTTACACAAACTTGTGTTTAGGTACAATATTTGCTCGAATAAAGATCCGTTCACTTTGGAGCTTCTACTGCGGGCACATAGAAATTATTTTATCTTTGGAGAGGTAAAACTGCCAGAGTTTTGCTACGGTCTAGGCCTAGAATTGAAAAACAAGGGAGAGCCGCCTCTTATTTATAGATTTGGCAGTGCACCGTGATATCACGTATGCGATGTACGGGATATCGTAGTGCACGACATGATATCGTGTCCCATCATACCCCCATGACTGAATAAAAACTCATCCTTGAGTTCCTTGCAAAATATTGGGACGATATGGGATTATTGACTTAAATGGAACTAATCATGAAAGGGATGACATGTGAATGGATCATCATTACAAAATAAGACAAAACTGGTGTTCACGACAACAAGAGTGAACACCTTATACATTTGACATCAGGCCTTATTTGGCAGCTGAGAGAGAAGAGAGAAAAGAGAAGAAGTCTGCTACTGCCAACGCCAAGATTGCATCTTTCGTTGTCTATCCATAAGCGCGCCATTGATCTTGCTTCTTGCATAGCTGCTTTCAGCACTGCTCCATTCCAAGTGTTCTCTCCAGATCCAATCCGTTGTTGCATGATTGCCATCTGCATACACAACATAGTCTTTTATTAGCAAGGGTAAATGAATCATAATGTAATTGATACCTTGCTTCAGTAAAAGGTCCATTGGCTGAGTTGTGGTATGGTTGATACAGGTCTGGAGATATCATAGTGGTGACTACCGAAGGTGTAGGGGTTTGGAGAAAATCAAAAAAATTTGGGTCCAGACCCCCATGACTAAGAGTGAACCTCCGTTAGCGATAGAATGGAGAAAGAATAAAGAACAAGAAAGATGGAGAAAAAGAGACAACTATAACATCGGTGAAATGGATGTCAAGATGGAAATGAACAAAATAAAGTTAATTGCAAAAATGTTAAAGGAAAGAATTTAACTGATGCACCAAATAGGAATGTCAATGGGTCCTCCCCAAAGCAGGCTCATGCCCTTAATGCCCTAACAAACCCACATTTAAAGAGTCCATAGGCTCTAGGAATGTCATTTGGAACAAGAGTTAAAGTCTTAACTGCAAGAATTTACCAAAAAGAAGATAATGCGTCAACCAAAATATACACTAATGATATAACTAGCAATGAGGTGAACAATGGAGAGAAGGATGGAGAGAAGAGAATGGAATGGAATCCCAAGAACAAGATGGTGTACAACCCCTAGTGTAGTTAATGATTAATGTGACTTAGTAGATCCCATTCCAAGTCCGGCCTCAAATAAACCACATCCAGTGACTTCGCATTAATGCATTCAGCCAATCCATCCCCTTGAAGTAACAAGAATGCCTTCCCAAAGAGCAACCACCATTTTGACGAAACGAAGGAGGAGAGAATGGGAAGCGAGAAGGGCCTTAGTTAGAGGGAACATTTTTATTTTAGTTCCATAACTAGCACTTGTAGCCCAAATGATTATTTCGTCTAAGGAGTGTGCTTTGAATTCTCACTGTGTGTTTTTTTTTTGTTTTTTTTATATGTTTATGCATGAGAACCACACCATGCAAATACTTTGTTATTTTTATTAACTCAGCTTCCCGATAATTGGGTAACGTCGAAACGGTAAGAAAACTCAAGAAGAAAACATCCAAGCACCTGAGAATGGCCAACACAAATGCATCAAGTTCCCTTGAAGTCATACCCTTTTCAATCCTTGAGTCCTTCCTTAGTTTGAGAAATGCCCAGTCACCAATTCGTTATAGTTCTTATTATGAAAGGGACTGTATAGTTCCAAGCCAAGAGAGACCATAGAAATTTGTGCATGAATGGATGAAGTGGACTCATTGCCTACTATATCAAAAGAACCATACCTTAGTATCAACATCATAACTTAAAGGTAAAAACCAAACATTAGCAATCAATAGGAAAATAGTTCATACCATCATGAGGAACACTTATTGAATGAGAAACTTGACAAGATGGATAATACACACACAAAGAAATGAAAAAGGTATAAATGATGTTGTAAAACAAAAATATGCAAAACAAAAATGTGTAAAACAACAACTTAAAAGAATTGAGGGCCTCAATTTATTAGCACAAGTGGCCATCTCCCCCATGACTGAATGGAAAGGGAGAGATCCAAAATAAGGAGCGTGGTTGTCCGCTATCAGAGGTGTAATTTGCACTAGCTGTTCTTGGTTCATGGAAAGGTTTGGTTTGCTGCACATTGACCAGTAATTTCTTATCAGGGGTTTCAGGCTTGTATATTGTCATGGCTCTCGAGGGAAAGGTCGTATGGATAATGTAGGGTCCTTCCCACAATGTTTGAAATTTTGTACATTGTGGTACATGTGCGAGGTTCCAGTAAAGGACCTTGTCTCCTGGTTGGTACTTAACCCTTCGAATTTTTAAGTCATGACATTGTTTGTTATGTGCCTTGTGTATCTCGTTTGATGACAGGGCAACCAATTGATTCTCGTCTAGCACGTTTAGAGATGCCAATATTTGTTTTTGTGCTAGATCAAGGTCAAGGTGGAGGTCACATGCCATGGACAATGTATGAAGCTCAGTTTGAATTGGAAGTTTTGGGAGTTTTCCGTACACCAACTCATAGGAAGAGTAGCCTATAGGGAGTTTCCAAGTGGAGCGATATGCCCAAAGAGCGTTGTTCAATTTCGTGCTCCAATCTCGCCTAAATTTGCTAATTGTTCTCGTTAATATTCTCGTAATCTCCTGATTGGTGACCTTGGCTTGGCCATTAGCTTGGAGGTGATAAGGTGTGGTCAATTTATGTTCAACCCCTAAGCATTGCATTAACTTGCGAAAGGTTGCACCCGTAAAATGTGTTCCGTTATCAAAGATGAGTGCACGTGGCATGCCAAACCTATTTACAATTTGTTGTTGTACAAATCGTATAACTATAGATGATGTGCAATCTATTACTGTAGTTGCTTCAGCCCATTTGGTTCAATAGTCAACAACAACAATGATATAAGCTTTCCCATTGGACATCGATGTAATAGGCCCCATAAAATCTATTCCCCAAATGTCAAAAGGTTCCAAGGGTTGAATCCATTTTTGTAGACCCTCCATTCTAGTAGTCATTACACCATCCCATTGACAGTGCTGACAAGATTGGACAAATTGATGGGCATCCTGAAATAGCGTTGGCCAGTAATATCCTACAAGAAGGATCTTAATGGCCGTTCGTCTCCCTACGTAGTGGCCCCCACAGGGACCCTCATGAGCATCTTGGAAAACTCTTAATTGATCCTCATCGGGCACACACCATCAAACTAAGCCATCAGGATAGACTTTATAGAGTTGTCCCTTGATTTCCATGAAGTATTTGGTTTTGTGAAGAAACCGTTGCTTCTTCCTAAAGTCCAACCCCTGTGGTGTTTGGTGGGAAAGGAGATAAGTAAGAATGCTACTATACCAATTTTTTCCCATGGGTTGGTTACTCACTACACTGGCAAAGAGGGTTTCATCAAGAAAATGATCAGATATGGCATATTCATCCTCTTTGTTGTCCCAATGCAACCAAGATAAATGATTGGCAACTACGTTCTCGGTGCCCTGTCGATCTACTATAGTTAAATCGAACTCTTGAAGGATTACCAACCAACGTATAATACGAGGGCTAACCGTTGGTTTGTTCATGAAGAACTGAATTGCACTATGATCTGTATGAATGTACACTTTGTATCCCAACACATAGTGCCTAAATTTGTCCAGTGAAAACACTATAACCATTAATTCCTTTTCAGTAGTTGTGTAGTTGAGTTGTGCACCAGCAATACTCTTACTCGCACAGTGGATGTAATAAGGGTGCTTTTGTTCATCTAACTATGTTAGTACAGCTCCTAAGGCATATAGATGCGTCGATCATTATATGAAAGGGTCTGGACCAATTGGGGGCTTGTAGAATAGGGGTTTCCAGAAGCCTTTGTTTTAGAGTTTGGAATGCTCGTTCACATTCCTTGTTCCATTTGAAGGATGCATCTTTTTTCATTAATTCTACCAACGGTTTGGCAATCTTGGAGAAGTTCTCAATGAATCTCCTGTAGTAGCCAGTGTGTCCAAGGAATGATCGAATATCTTTGACTGATTCTGGTTGTCGAGTGATTCCTTGGATAACCTTAACTTTTTCCGGGTCTACCTCTATTCCTGATTGTGAAATCTTATGCCCCAGTACTATGCCCTCTTGAACCATCAAATGGCTTTTCTACCAGTTGAGCTTTAGGTTGGTTTCAATGCATCGTTTTAGCACTTGCTCTAACTGTCTAGGGCTTGATCAAAGCTTGTCCCATAAGTGGAGAACTCGTCCATAAAGACTTCCACTCTGTTTCCTATCTATTGTTGAAATATGCTTGGGACTAAACATTGGAACGTGGTGGGGGCATTGCACAAGCCAGATGGCATTTACTTATATGCAAACGTTCCCCAGGGACTCGTGAACATTTTTTTGGCTTAATCTTTTGGTGTTATTCGTATTTGATTATATCCACTATACCCATCTAGAAAACTATAATAGCGATGCCCCGCTATAGTGTCCAAGACTTGGTTGACGAACGGCAATGGAAAATGATCTTTGAATGTTGCCATGTTTAGTAGCCTAAAATCTATACATACCCTTCATTTGCCTCCCTTCTTAGGCACGATTACTAGAGAACTAACCCATTCACTATCAGCAATGGGATATATGAACCCGGCCTTGAGGAGTTGTTCTATCTCTTCTTTTACTACTTGTTTCAATTTCGAGTTCAATCACCTTTGTGGTTGTTTTCGAGGCTTCATGGAGGGGTCCGTATATATCCTATGCTGGCATATCCTAGGGTCTATTCCGATTAGCTCGAGATATGACTAGGCAAAGGCTTTTGACCACTTATTGATTACTTGCAATAGGCTTTTTTTTGCTTGGGGACAAGTTTTGCGTTGATAATTACCGATTCTTCGTTTTCAAGGGTCATGTATTCCAAACTGGTGGGCAATGGTTTTAGGTCTAGGGGCTCTTGTCTAAATTCCTTAAGAATCTCCAACTTCCCCCAATTAATGTTTTCGAAGTTAAGGGCTGGATGTTGGCAACGAACTTGCTCTAATACATTTATGCTTTCAATGTAAGCACTAGTTATCCCCTTGGTTAGTTCCATGCATGTTATCGAGTTGCTCTCTTGATCAGCCATCAACCATTGGGTGTTTTCTTGTTGTGTGGTTGCTGCATATATGCACTTTTGTATGTCAATATCTTGTGCACACCGATTGCATGCAGGCAATGTTAAACTTTGCATCACCCATTATTTCTGCACGCAGTGGCACCCTGTGTCACTATATGCGATGCATGGAACTCTCTTCCTCTCAATCTTCCCAAAAGTATTTTTCTTGGATATTTCTAGGGAAAGATTGTGGATTCCTAGGTGTGCATCTATTGTACTCAACCATGCCCTTCCCATTATTATTGGGAAATCTCCTTTGTCATTATTTATTTGGATCACTAGGAAATCAGCTGGGTATGACCGACCACCCACGATGGTAACAATGTCCTCAACCTATCCCAAAGGAACAGTGATGGACTGGTCAATCAGCTCTAAGCGAATATTTCTCTTCTTAAGTGGAGGCAAGTTCCAAGTTTTATATAATTCTTGTGAGATTAAGTTGACTCTGGAGCCTAAGTCAAGAAGAGCCTTATGAGGTTCATTCCCAACAACCTAGAGATAAATTAGGGGGCTCCCAAGATCAGATAATTTCTTGGGAAGGTGGCCTATCTTAATCCAGTCGGTAATGGTATGTGTTAACATAACCGTGTGCATTGGGTGCAATTTTTGGTTTAAAGGAGATCCCGAAACCTTATTTGGTATGGCGGTGTTTAGATATTCAACCGCTTGTGAGAGTGAGGGCTTAGTTGGATTGTTGGTTCTGAAGAAAGGTCTTTTTGACATAAGATTGTTAGGACCAACTGAGTATTGAGGATTGGAAGCCCTTGTGACATTGGGTTGTTGCGGTTGAGTGGGAAATACCCTTGGCATTGTTGGAGCAGTTGGTGGTGGAGCTACCGGCGTGAGAGGTGTAGATGGATTTGGAGGATGGTATACATGTGGAGTGTCCCTTCTGGGAGAAGGAGTCTAATAATATTTTGGGACTGAGTAGTGATGTCGTGGGGTTGCATGACCCATAGAGTCACTTGGAAAAATTAGCTACTGCACGTAGTATCCATATGGGTCTGGTTGCTGGTAAGGGTATTGTTGTCTTGGCGGTGGCATCCCCCATGATTGTGGGTATTGCCACTGCTGATGTTGCCTGATAGGTTGTGGCAGAGTTCCACTTGGATAATATGTTAACGGTTGGTGGAACTGCCTTGGGTTACCTTGGGAATAAGGTAACCTTCGGGGTGCCTACTGTCTGTTAAGTCTTGGGTTGAGTGCATACACCCCAGACTCTTGTAGATGTGAGATGATTGGACAACATCCTTTAAGATGGTCATATTGGCAGATCTCACATCCACCATCATTGTCTATATCCAAATCCACAACCTCATCGGCGATAGTCATTTTTCCCTTACCCTTGTCACGTGCATGGCCTGAATCTCTCCGCTTTTTCTTGTCATGGTCACTACTTCGTTCCTCCTTAGACTCCTCTATGATTTTCAGGACAAGTTCAAGTCTACTATCTAAGGAGGCCTGTATCTGATCTACCTTATCCACCACTTTCATTGTTAACTTCTAAAGCAGCAAGATTTTTCTATTCACCAACTCTTCGAGTGGTGACTCATCCTCCTCATCGCAAAATCTCACTCCCCTCTTTTGGAGGGAAGGATCACGGTTATATTCTTCCGCGCTTTCTCTTTTCCGTAGCTTCCCTTCTTCTTTAGCTACTTGCTCCAACAATTGATGAACTTCATGGGATCTAAGTTCAAATAATCTCCCTTGGGCATAAGTCCCAAGGGTTCTCCTATTTTCATGTCTTAGCCCATCTATGAGGTGGCGTAGTTGATCCCATTGTGCGTAACCATGGCCTGGGCAACGATGTAGCAATGCATAATATCGGCCCATGGTAGCATCCAAGCGTTCATGAGTACCTTGCTTCCATCCTTGGATCTGCTTACGCAAGTTAGACACTCTGGAGTATGTTTGGTATTTATCATTGAACAACTCTAACATTGTACTCCATCTCCTAATGGTTTCCAGCTCTAAGGACCGGTACCAACTCTCTGCTTCCTTTATGAGTGTCCTAGGAAACAACTTTAATTTCTGCCACTCGTTTTCAATATTTTGCAAGGCGCAGGCATCGTGGAATGCCTGTAAATGATTTTGCAGATTAGCGTTGTATCCCCCTTTGAAGCGTGGGATATTGTTCATATCTAGTCTCTTGATCTGACTATCTGTAACGACGGAAAATGTCGGCAGCTGGAATACCAAACAAAATCCATGTACATAGTCTTAACCATGGATCCGTGCGAGGGCTGTGCTGAAGAAGACGAATCCGCAGTGCCCTGAACGGTCTTGTCGATCAGACAGGGACTTACTAAATCAGTAAACCGATGAAGATTATGAATATTTTGTGGAACAATTTGATTCGACGAGTCGCGAAATGAGAGAAAAAACAATGTAGATAAATTGTAATAATGATGACGTTAACATGATAAAAGGAATCAAACACGAGAGAAACGCGTGATTTAAAGATCTATGCTTTGACCCAAAAAAATGAGTATTTTGTATACCAAGTTACACTGGGGAGACCCTGATTATCCTGTGTGAAACAAACACAAAATAACAAGAAAACTATCCAAGCGGAAATACAGAATGGAGTCCGATCTACCTCGTAGGCCAGAGATGGGATGCAAGGAAGGTCAAGTTCTGGCGTCTATCGATCAACTACTTTTGATCAATAGAACTCACAAGCCACACCAGATGATCTCTCGATCTCTGATCTGCTCCTTTTGCCTTGGGTAGTCTCTACTCTAAACTGCCGATGATCGCCAATGGAGAGAGTTGTGTTTTCGCCAAAGGACTAATCGCTCCTACTGCCAATGTTCAAGCAAAATGTTTCCTGTCTCTCTTAAAAGATAGTGCTGCCAAAAGGTTGCCAAAAATGCTACTCTCTTTCTCTGTCTCTCTATGTCTTCTTGCCAACTGAGGTATTTATAAGTTTGACAATATGTGGAGAAGGCATGGCTGTGATGACACGTGTTTCAAACCTTTCAGAAGATCGTTGACTTGACCATCCTTGTGTTGAAATTCGTGACTACGCACAATACGCGCATTCGCGTATTGTGCGTATGAATAACAAATGTGGATCGGGCATGTCTCAGTTGATTTTGGGCTACATTACGCTCGTACGCATTGCGTCGCGTGTAAGAGCGTAATAAAGCACAAAAGTAATGGACTCAAGTTGCTTTACGCTCGTTCACACTGCCAAGCGTAGTGAAGCGTAAACAATGATTAACTTGGCGATGAATTACGCTGCCGTACACTGCGTTGCGTAACGAGCGTAAGGTGATCAATTTGCAAGAAAGAGAAAAGAGTTGATCTGTTGCGCTTCCTTTGGATTCTCTTTGACATTTTCGAAGCTCATTACACTGCCTTGCGTAACAGAGCGTAAATCTACTCTTGAACAAAAGACTTAGCAGAATACACGAGAGATCGCATATTACGCTGCTTAGGCCTTAAGCTTCATCAGATCTGCTGAAGTAAACAGCCTTCTAATATCAGACTATGTTACGCTAAGTGTCATTACGCTATCTTGCGTACTATAGCGTAAAGATGGAAAACATAGTAAGATAGGAAATTTGCAAAAGGAAACCGAAGTCTTGATGCCGCGTGCCTCTTTGCCTTGCCTTGCCTTGTTCTCCTTTCTGGAATTCTGTCATGTACTTTTGTCTGAATCGCAAATCTTCACCTGAGGCCGACTCACAATTTTCACGGTGTTTCAATGGCCCCTCTTTGTTGACGGTTAAAGGGCTTGCCCAAAAAACGTCGACAAAGAATACGAAACACCGGATAGGTAAAAGCACCAACAGCGTTCGTCAATGGTTACTCAAGTGTCACCCTGTCAACATAGAAGAGCAAAGATGGAGGAAATAGGAGATAGGATGGTACAGGAGGAAACAGGTTCGGGGAAGATGCAAATGATTAAGGATGACTTCTTCACACATAAGCAGTTAGGCTTTCTCCTGCACGTGCGTTAGCATGGAGTTATGCCGTCATTTTGTAGATGAAGGGGCTACATAGACGAATTGTGTTGTGTCTGCACGGCCTGGGTGAGATGTGTTTCACCCATTTTGCCGACCCCATTTTTTTTTGAGTGTCCATTAGGTGAATTGTGTTACACCAGTTTATGGACTTGATTGTAATGTGAATGCGGAAAACAGGTGCTACGTGTGTAGATTTTGCAAACGGGAAGCAGATGGTAGAGATGAAGTACAGTAAGAGCTGAGGGTAGGATTATAAGGGGAACAGGGATGCACTTCTAAGTGGACAAGCTAACCTGAGCAGCCATTTGAAAACGTTGTTTGTACTTCACCGCTCAGATGAATGCACCTTTGAACGACATCCTCGAAGCAAGTAACCTGCAACCAAAGAAGAAAACAGAGGATACCATTGCTCGTGCAAATTACTAGCGAGGTTGTTGAAATAAGTACTATTAGAGGCGAGGTAAAGCGATCGGGCCATGAAGGGGGAACTGTAGCACGAGGCCAGAGTCTCCAATTTTGACGCTCGGCCCAGCATATCACCGCCAAAGAGCATCAAACTCAGCGCACCCGACTGGTTATGCAAAGAACCGGCCAGATGAATCTGTGAGGCCAAAGTCTGATAGCGATGATGAGCGGAGATCTTCAAAGTCGTGATTGATGATGAAACACCACAAAAATTTTGAGTTTGGCACTTGTCCAACAAGAAGCAGATCCTCGTGATCCACAGACGACTTTGGCTACATTTGAAGTCACACATGGCAATTTTGAGGATCGAAACATTTGGTTTTTACCAAGTGTTGTGTCAGCGTATACGCCCGGCATTTTCAGCGTATACGCCTGACGCCTAGCGTACACGCCTCACATGTACGCTCAGCAAGTGCAACAGGAGCAAGAATTGAAGCAAGTCGACGTCCAACATCCATCAGCGTATACGCCACAATCCATCAGTGTATACGCACTAGCGTATACGCCCAGCGTCCACCCAAGTTCACACGCCCAGCAAGTCCAGCGTATACGCCGGCCTGATGTAGCGTATACGCCCAGCGTATACCATATTTCTAAATTGTACGCACCCGGTCAACACGCCACGTGTCTCCCAACACCGATTTTCCTAGTAAAACCCCCCCTATAAAAAGCCCAGTTTTCCGCGTATTCATGGTCGGCAAAAATTTACCAGAGCAGACCCAAGAGCAATTACGCTGCAAACCAGAGCCTAAAACTGCGTTCAGCCACAACTGCGTTAGACCGGTGCACTACATTTCCATTTCATAATACAGTTTACAATTTACAGTTTACGTTGATTTCTTGCATGTGTTTCTACTTACGCTCATTTACATTTACACTCTGATTACGCCGCCTACGCTCTGTTTACACTGTTTACGCTGTCGGCATCCTGTTTACACTTTACGCCCAGTTTACGCCCTGTTACGCTGTGCACTCGGGTTCACGCCCTGTTTACACTATGTTCAGGTTTACGCTTAGTTTACGCTGCGTATATCAGTTTATGTTGTTTACCCTGTTACGCCATTTACATTTTTCTTACGCCCTGTTTTCACTGTTCGCTCCGTTTTACGCCCGCTACACCATTTACGCATAACCCAGCGTATAACACTTCGGTGACGCTCGGGGAAATCCTTGTCTGATCCGCAAGGTACTCTACCTTTGTGCATTCCAGCTCGCCCTCAGGCGAAGGTAGGGTCATCTATTCTTGTCCTGCGATTCCACGGTCTCTGTTTTTCCTTCCAACCGGGGATCGACGATTTCAGGCGGTACAGAATTTGGCGCTAGAAGGAGGGCCTCCGCTTAAACAACTTGACTGTACGCTCCTCAGCGTCTACGCTCATCAGCGTTTTCGCTGCCCTGTTTAAACCCCTGACTCTCAGCGTCTACGCTGTCAATCTTCCAGTATCTGCGTTGCGATCAGAAACCCTAGCGTCTACGCCGCCCAACTTACAACAGCGTCTACGCTCCTAACTTACGCCAGCGTCTACGCTGCACACTTACCCCAGTGTCTACGCTGCCCACAGACCAGCGTCTACGCTGCACACTTAGCGTCTACGCTGCCCGTAGACCAGCGTCTACGCTGCACACTTACGCTGTAGATTCGTCTACGCCAGTCACATACACTACGTATACGCTGTATACAGCTATTACACACTGCCAGTTGAAGCATATACGTTGTACGCTGCCCAGTACATCAATTTCGCACACTCAAACCGTCTTACATACACAATCTATCATCATGAATCCCATAAACACCACTGCTGCCACTACCCAGAACATTAACATCTTAGACACCATGGCTGCCCAGCAGTCTATCACACGACACTCGAGAGAGCAATCCACAATGGGGCCCCGTCGATCTTTGAGGTTACAAGGGAGAGATCCAGCCGCTAACATTATAACCCAAGATGAGTATAACTTCATCTGCATTAAGATACAAGCTGGCCTGGCAGTGGATCGGGCTGAAATGGAAGTAAAGAGGCAATTCGAACTCTTTTACAGGGGAGGACGCGAGATCATCCCTTCCCCATATGACGTAATCCCCGTTCCAGAACAATTCTCGGAGCTCATTACGCAGCTCCTTCTGCACAGGAGCCAATCGTTAGACCAACCTACGGTGGACCCCCAACTGGACGAAGAGGACGAATTTGCTACCCAATCAAAGCACGAAGACTCCTACCACACCCTTAGTCCACATAACCACCTTAACCCCATCTTTCACCCAGACGCAGGGGAGATCATGCCCCTCCAACCCCTTAGGTCTACCCAGACCCAAGCACCGTTACAAGAAACATCAACGTTATTCCATATTCCTCCCCAGGGCAACTCCTTGCCCAACACATTCCCTTTTGCAATCATCCCCGCTACAGCTGCGGGTTCATCCTCACGAGCACCGCCCCCTCATGGTAACGTGGGAGTGACATTCCCACCCCAAGTGATAGGAATGCCACACGTTATACCCGCGTCCACATCTGCCCACTACATCCCGCACGTCCAAGCGCATGCACCCCCTTCGACCGCCGTAACCCAACAAGGAGCCCCTTCATACAACACGGTCGGACAGTGGCCGATGATGGGTATGACGTCACAGCAAACTTCCCACCACCATGTACCACCCCACACGCTGCCACCAACTCATGTGCCCCAGGCACAACCACAACCACAGCAACAACAGCCTCCTCTTTATAATGTATTACCCCTAGTGCCACCTACTGTATACTTCCCACAAACACAACCGCCAACAACGCAAATTTCAGCCTTTCAACCCACCGTTCAACAGTCTAACCCATACAGTGTACCACAAGCCCAATCCACCATGCTCCCAAATGCTCAGGATTGGGCAAATGCTAAAAAAATGATGCAGGAATTAACTGGTGAGGTAAAACGCCTCAAAACAGCCGCTGACGAGGAGTTGAAGGTAGTAGACTTCTACAATGATGACCCCATCAGCTCTTCCGTCCCGCCTTTAACTTTGCCTAAAGGCGTCTCCCTACCAACGCTAACCAAGTACAATGGGGAGACAGATCCTAATGCACATTTAATAACATTCAGGTTAGAGTGTGCACTACTGCAGGCATGGCCCCATGCAATTCTTTGAGTGTTTCCCATGTCCCTCACGAGAAGAGCACTTGATTGGTATAGGGCGCTCCCAAGAAACTCCATCTCCTCCTTGGAGGACCTACTACACCAGTTCGTCACCAGGTTCAAATATAACCTGAAACCGGAGGCCACACTAGACAGCCTCATTCAGGTCAAACAAGCACTGCTTGAACCGGTCCAAAAATTTATTCAGAGGTGGAGCGCAGCTCTCAATGAGCTGCACGAGCCAATCTCCCAGACATACCTACTCACTATTTTAAAAGGGGCCGTCAACGATTTCTTTAAATCCAAGCTATACTATCTGAACACGCGCAATCTTAACCAGGCATTTGTGCAAATCAAAAACATAGAAGAGGCAGCCCAAAACAGCCATGACCCTACCTACTTAGCCTTTAAAAATCAACATGCTAAAAAGGATAAAGAAAAGACTAAAACAACTATAGCATCGATAGCAGGGGCACAACAACAAACTAAACTGCCGACAACCCCTACTAATTACAACAAACCAACTCCGACGACCGCGCAAGAATCATCATCACAGCAGAACCCAACGAACCGTACGCGCAATTTCGAGATGCCCCCAACAGTAACAACGGTCATATGTTGTTCAGATGCCCCCAACAGTAACAACACCTAACACCACGACACGCGACAAGCCATATGTGGTGCGTGTCCCTCTCGTCACTCCCCTAAATGCACCAACTCCACATATTAGGCCTACTCCTTTCGTAGTCCGAGTACCATCAGTAACCGCAATAGCGGAGGTCCAACCTTCGCCAAAACCAACCCCGTTTGTCATTAGGATAACCAAAAGTCCCAACGACTACCAAGCCTCTGTGTCACAAACGCAAGGCCAACCTAAGCCCTATGTTATTAGGGTACCTGTCCTGCCCTCTAACCAAGCACATCCAACTGTACAAGCGTCATCCCGCCCGACTCCATATGTGGTAAAACTCCCAGGGCAACCCGAAATGCCAAAACTAACGGCACCTCCATGCCGCACGCGAGAACGTCTTGGAGACAGACTCGTGCGTAAACGTATAGAGAAAGAACGCCAATGGCTAGCTCTGGGGCCACCTAAGCCCACTCCCCTCAACTCTGTACCCATGTCATCATCTAACGATCAACCAGGCACAGGCAATGAAGGTGAGTCGTCTGAAAAACACGAATCATCTAAAACGACAGCTCCGAAAACTGACAAGCCAACAAAACGAGAGATAAAACTGTTGGGTCCAATGGATCCAGTCAGCACCGATAGAAACACCCCCAACAGTGAAAAATTTGCAGCCGCCTTGACACAAGTCACACAAGCATTAAAACAAAAGAACACTTCACTGACCTTGTATGACTTAGTCCTAACATCTCAAACACATCGGGAAGCTCTAGTGCGCATGTTAACGTCAATCCCGGTAAGCGAGGACTTACCCCCAAATGAACCCTCCATCCATGCGGTGATGTTCTCACCTCACAGGACTACTCCTAAGCCTCTAAGCTTTCATGATGACAACATCAAGGTGGATAAGAAAACGAAGGAGGTAACTACAGCCCCCATGTTCATAACAATCTGTATAAACTAGTTTAAAATACATAGGGTCCATGTAGTCGATGGAGCTGCGACAAACGTTGTGTCGTACCACATCATTGAACAACTAGGACTTACTGAACTACTTAAACCAACCACGACTACATGTTTAAAGTCATTCAGTGGGTCACGCGTAATGGTGAAAGGCACAATAACCTTAGACTTCATAGCAGGAGATCAATTCCCAACATCTGCCGATTTCCTAGTAGTGGATGAGATGCCGAGGTTCAAACTAATATTGAGAAGACCCTGGTTAGCCCAACTGAGAGCTGTCTCCTCCCCTATACATCAAGAAATTCACCAGCCTTATGAAGGCAGAGAAATCATCATACACAGTGAAGCAGCTACTCCTATTATCTCATCGCATATGGACATGGACCAGGGCTCGGAAGTCGAACTTGAAAAACCTAGCCAAAATAACGAGAATCCGCAACCATCGGTAAGCAGTAAATCTTCCGACATGGAACAAAAGCCTCCTCAAACAGAAACGCCTGTGCCTCCTCAAGTAGAAGCTAATATAGAGCTCCCTACGGACACTGAAATATCTGAAAACGCTAACACAAAAGACATTCCATCAGAAGTCCCTTAGGCCGAATTGCCGTTTAATGTAATCAGCGAAGGGGACGCTGAATACTGGATCATACCTGTTGAAACATCATCTAACATTAAAACGAAAAAAATCAAAAAATTACTAAAATGATACTATCACCCCTAGTCCAAAATGATGTTAAACTATAAAAAGTCCGAAATGACGTTAAACTATAAACAAGTCCGAAATGACACTAAACTACGATAAAACAGGAAAAAAATTAAATGCCACTCCCAGTCCGAAATGACATTAAACTATCATGTCCACAATGACATAAAACTATCCACCATCAGCAATGATCGGTTGACCGAGAAATCTATCCACATCCTCCAAAACATTTCCTGATTACGCAAGGGGCCCGAAATGGCCATAAACTACGCATAGGGCCCGAAATGGCCATAAACTACGCATGGGGCCCAAAATGGCCATAAACTATGCATGGGGCCCGAAATGGCCATAAACTAGTACTTGCTTTTTGTTTTACTTTTATAATCACATTTCCGTAATACACTTAAAATGGAAAACAAACCAAAATATTTTTACATTTCTATGTCATGTTAAACTCAAAATCAACAAAAAAATATATATATAGTTATTACATACAATCAACCGTCCCTGTTCATTCCACAATGCTAAAATGCTAAACATCTGGGACATGACGATCGTCCCCCTTGGATCCGCCAGCATCAGAGGCCCCTGCTCCACTAGGACCAGCTTCTCCAGTATCATCGCCACCTTCATCCTGAAAAGACCAAAAAATAAATAACCAACACAAGAATAAGCAAATGTCAAAATTTCAAACATTATTCAATCAATTAACTTCATAAAGACGAAACGCTTACCATAGGAGATCCTCCCAAGCCGAATTCCAGTCGCCGCAGGATTTCCTCTTTAGAAACACTTGCCCAATCTGTCCCATCAAGACCCAAGTCAACATCTGCCAAAACCTTTCCCTTGTCAACATCCGACCAGGTAGGATGTTTCAAAGGGAACTCCCCCACTGACACCTCCCCAAAAGCGATTGTTATCAGCCGTTTAGGGGATTCCATCTCTACAATTGTGTTTTGGGCGAATGTGTCAAAGGCAGAGCGCAAACCAAGGCCTTCCACAAACATTTCCAACTGTCGCTTCTCAATAGACACTTCTTTTAGCGACTTCTTATACTGGTGCTTGTGGTTCTTCTCATCTTGCCCCCATTTGCATACTTTGGAGGCGAAAGCCTTCCAATCTTGGCATTTGTTGTTCAGCAATTCAATTTGGGCCCTGCACTCCCCTAGTCTCTGTATCAATCCTGCGTGACGATTAAGTAGGTTCCAATACCTCGTATACGTGACCTCGGAGGTCCGCCAAAAGCGATCATTGCCTAATTTGGCTGCGGTGAATTTGTACCGGGCCTTCAGATCGTCACGTTCCATCGACAGTTCAGAAACCTCTTTCTCTTTCGCCTGAATCTGGAGCCACAATTTCTCAATGGATCGCCTACACGTCCATACTGCTTTAGCATTGTGAACAAAGCCCTCTGCTACCTCTTCGTAAACGGGTCTGGGCACTTGTTCAACTTCTGGGGAAAGTGTGGGCAAGCTCTCTATGGTGACAGTCTCGGACGGATCCCACCTATCCATAGGAAAAAGACAAACGTTAGAGCAGACAAAATCGAGCATCAAACTCTAATATAGTAAAGATCTTTGGATGTTCCCACACCTATTTCAGGATTGATCCCTTCGATCCGCTCAACGACCTCTTTGGCCACACCAGCTACGAAATCCCTTTTACTTGGCATTTCCATCCAAGTAAAAGGTCCATCAGCGCGCGAAGTGCTAACCTTTGACAGCACTTCAGGGGGAATCTCTGGCTCCATCTCAGGGATGGTCTCGCTCTCCTCTGAGTCAAACGAAAAATTCACAATGAGATAATCCCGGAATATATTAGGCTGCACAACTAAGTAAAGAGACATACCATTCCCTCCAGTCTCCTCTGGTGTGGAAGGGTCTCCAAGGTCCAGGTTACCTTTGAGAAAATCACTGAACATCTCTTCAGTCTCCGCTTGATCATTTAGTAGTTCAGTGTCTCCAGTTCCTTCCCCCAGCTCTTCAGTCCCTCCTGCCGGGTCAGTTAACTCCTCCTCCTTAGGTATAGTCTGCAAATCCTGCCTCTTGACTTGTCAACACAAAACAGATGAAGTTAGTTGCATACAGCCAGTAACCATTAAAACTATCTGCAAGATAAGTGAAGTAAAGAAAACAAGAGGTTTACCAGGTATTTTAAACTGAATCCGCTTTACTTTGGGCTATTCAATCTCATTGGTCTCCTCAGCTGTGCGGTCACGCTTCGCCAACTTTGATTTGGCTTTGCCTATTGTGTCCTTGACTACCCGCTCCGCCTTTTTGGCAGTGTAGGGTATTTCGTCCAGTTCCAACCCTACACTGTCGCGCGTATGGAGTGAGGCGCCAGACGATCCACCCGTAGTAATCGTAAGGGATTCATCAATCCCCTCGGGGGCGTCTTGGGACTTAGCTATGTCGAATAAGTGGTTTACCCAGGGGCGAGATAACTGATTCCTATCGTGCAAAACAAATTTGTTCTCCCCACGAACCACTAAAAATTTGGCCAAACGACGAACATAACCGGCAAAGAAGGCAAAGGTGAAATGGGACTGAGCTTCTATGTTCGAACGCAGCCGCACTATCTCTTTAGTCATGCCCGATAATAAAAATTCAGCCTAGTTGTAGCACACACCAGCTTCTAGAACAGTGCGCATAACTCGCACTGCTTCAACCCTGAGACTCTTGACTTACGATAGAGTCTTTGGAAATAGACGCTCTCGAAATAAGGGGTAAAGCTCATTGACTTCGTCAACTTTCGTTGTCCCTTGCATGGGAAATCCTTTGGTGCCCTTCGTCACCCCTAACCAATCCTCTAAATCGCAGATCGTGTGAATTTCTTTATGCGCCCTATCTAAAACAATCTTTATACCACCTGTAGGCATGCCAAACAAATCCGCAAAAAATTGGGGCGATAATTCAAAAATTATTTTAACGCCCTTAATACGAGTGCTATAGCGAGAAACAGATCTGTCAAATGAATCCACGATCCCGATCATCTCTGCTATAGACACGTCTGGGCTAGGGGCCGCGAAGAGCACCATGAGGCCGGCATGTTCTAAACAAGCAATAATGGATGGTGGGGCTTTTACCCGTAACCACTTCTGGGCGGCACCGGTTTCACCGAATTTCATAGAGAGAGTCGTTTCAGTCCGCCCGGTCACAACAGAACCCCCGCCAGAGGTAGTGCCAGCTATAGAGACAAATCCAAAACCCTCATATTAGTTTAACACTCGGCGATTGAACAAACACATCACGACATCTAGAAAACATTGCCACTTACTCTCAGTGTTAGATTTTGAGGTTTCGCCCAGATCAGAAGCAGATGGAAAAATTGGTCCATTAGGGGACCAGTCGGCGTGCAACCATCCATGCGCAGTGCATTGTGCAAACGCCTTAGAAAATCTCTTGTGGAAGTTCTTCATGGCGCCCCTAGTGTGGGCCAAAGCGGCCCCGCGAAGAGTGGGACCCACCATGAACACCTCCAAAGCCGTGCGCTCCAATGCAAGCCCATCATCGCCTACGTAGGCCCCTTCTTGCGTAACTTTCAGCCTACGGAAAGGCAAAAACATGTGTTAAAACAAGAGCAAATATTTAAATATAAAAAAGAGAGGAACAACCAGAGCTAAAACGAAATTACCTTTCCACCCGGTATACTGTGCCGGGAGGATTCTGGAACAAGGTGTGTGCGCGGCCAGCTAGGAATAATGTGTTGTTGATATAGTTAGGCCCCCATGGCAGCCGGTCCCACACACGCGTCAATGGACAGGCAGATCTTGGACCACCGGGGGGAACACCCTCGGTGACAAGTGGCCCTTCATCAATATCATCAATGAATATTCTAATACCCTCCGCTGCACCGGGCAACATGGCCTCGATGATGCTCCGCGCCACATCCTCGCTTAGGTGGGACCAAATCACAACCCTAAAATGGTCTAGCATGAAGGCCAAAAATTCGCAGGCCCTATCCTGAAATCAGACCCCATTGTTCTCAACGGTTAAATCTGGGGTCTGTTCACCACCCTCAATGGGACCAAACCATGTCAACACCCCAACTAGCTCAATCACTAGAAGGGGAGGTTCAACATCCCTGCAAGCCATTAAAACAACCCGAAAGATTAATTATACCGAAAACTTCATTTTGAAAAATAGACATTCGCGAAAAAAAATCTAACTGTTTACGCTCGGCGTATACGCTCGGCGTATACACAAACTGTTTACGCTCGGCGTATACACTGGACGTATACACAAACTGTTACTCTCAGCATATATGCTGGGCGTACATGCTAAAAATTGCTAACTATTTACGCTCGGCGTACACGCTGGGCGTATACGCTAAAAATCATTCACGATCGGCGTATACGCTAAAAACTGTACGATGTACATAATACAAGAATTTACGCCGAACAGGCTTACGCTGCAAAATATCCAACAACCTATGCTCAGCATATATGCTGTAGAAACCCTCAACGTATACACCGAGCGTAGACCATCTACGCCAGAAGCTAGCAAAAGTGTCTACGCTCGGCGTATACGCTGAGCGTGTACGCCGACAACCGTCTACGCTGAACATATAAAAACGACGCCGTGACAGTATGCTGAAAACAAACACATGCGGCGTATACGCCAGTACACTACCCTGAACCCTTTGCGCTCGGCGTATACGCCGAAACCCTATATGCTAACTGTCTACGCTACAAAAATAGATGCAGAAAAATAAACAAAAACAGGGTCAAGAGCCTACTTGCTGGAAGATCCAGGCCATGCGGGAAGGCTCGGGCGAGGTAGGCACTGCAGCATCGTCTCGCTCTCCTCCGCGAACGTCAACTCTGGTCCTTTCTTTCCTCGGCCTTCCATTTCCTTGCCTCTGCCCATCTCGGCGTATACGCTAGGTTTTATCTCGGCGTCTACGCTAGGATTTATCTCGGCGTCTACGTTGGGGTTTCGCTCGGCGTCTACGCTGGGGTTTTGCTCGGCGTCTACGCTGGAGTTCTAATCCGCAGTTTACGCTCACACTCTGAAAGTCAAATGACAAATGAAGCCCCTTCTCCCCTTTTTATGGCACGCCGACGCTGACGCTGACGTCGTCGCCGCCCTCTGTTTTTCTTGCTTTTCGCCTCGTTTTCCGTGCTTTTTCATATTTGCTTTAAATTTTTCAAAAAATATATAAAAATTATATACATAAACTAAATAAAACGCAAAAATTTCGGCATTAAACTACCGTTCCTTACCCGGTAAGGCATTAAACTATCATTCATTGCCCGGTAAGGCATTAAACTGTCGTTCCTTGCCTGGTAAGGCATTAAACTGCCGTTTCACTGTCACGTTAATCCACTGTCATACATATATACTAAAGATTGCCAAAAGACAAAACGACCTCCGCTATCTTACCAGGCTCTCTATTTATTGACAGGAACTAACCTAATGGATTGCAAGCGCTTAACTAAGCTGTTAGTTATTGATGGACCATACGGCGAGGTTGAAAGGAATATCGACATGAATCTCGTCCATGCGAGCTCATCAACAAATGATGCAATAATAGCTTCAACATAGCAAACGGTTGACGACCATGAGGGTATGACAAAATCCCTCGACATAGAAGCCGAACACATTACTGAAGATCCTCTAACCAAAACTCCCATCACCATGCCTGATGGGGAAATTAAAATTCTAAAATTAAGCGCATTACTAGAACCGCGTCTAGCTAGAGATATCGAAAACGTGCTTAGGGACAATATGAAAGCGTTTGCTTGGTCCTATACAGACATGCCCGGACTAGACCCTCGTATCATCCAGCACAACATTATCCTTGATCCAAGACTAAGGCCAGTGAAACAGAAAGCACGAAAGGTCAAGCCCGAGGTAGCATTAGCAGTTCGTAGTGAGATTACCAAGCTCTACCAAGCTGGTTTCATTAGGGCTGTTGATTACGCCGAGTGGGTGTCAAACATGGTTATAGTCCCAAAGAAGAACGAAAGTATCCGCCTATGCATTGACTTCCGAGACCTCAACGTAGCAACCATAAAAGATGACTTCCCCTTACCTAGCATTGATCAACTAGTTGACTCAACCGCTGGGCATACCCTGTTATCTTTCATGGATGGGTTCTCGGGATATAACCAAATACGTATTAATCTAGAACACCAGCTCTGAACCACTTTTATGACACCTTGGGGAACCTTTTGTTACACGATGATGCCTTTCGGTCTCAAGAACGCTGGGGCCACATATCAAAGGGCGATGACATACATCTTCAGCGATTACATCTTACATTCGCTCAATGATTACGTGGATGACATAGTGGTTAAATCAAAAACGTCAGAACAACATGTACAGGATCTTGACTTAGTGTTAAAACGTTGTCTAAAATACGAACTAAGGCTTAACCCAAAGAAATGCGTCTTCGGCGTCAAGACAGGTAAACTGCTTGGATTCGTAACCTCAGAAGCAGGGATACGGGTAGACCCCGATAAGGTTAAGGCCATTACAAACCTGAAATCACCTAGCAACCTAACCGAACTTCGAGGGCTACAAGGTCGATTACAGTTCATCAGGAGGTTCATAGAAAAATTGACAGAAAAACTAACACCTATGAACCACCTACTACGCAAAAATGTCCATTTTGAATGGACCCCGCAGTGCCAAGAAGCATTTGACAACATTAAAACGGCACTCGCTTGACTACCCACGGTGTACCCACCCAAAAGCGACAAGCCGTTTTACATCTACCTAGCCACATCAGAATCATCGATCGTGTCTATGCTTTGCCAGAAACAAGATGACGAAACTGAAGTCCCTGTATACTACCTGAGCCATGCATTAGTTGCCCACGAAAAAAGATACAATGATGTAGAGAAGTCATGTTTAGCTTTAGTTTTCTCTTTAAAGAAATGGCGACATTATCTTTTCCAAAATCAAGCTAACATAATTTGCAAAGATAATGTACTAAGAGCTATAACTGGAAATATCTACGAATCAAGCAGGATAGCCCGTTGGAAGGCCATCATAGCTGAGTTTGACCTACACTACGTAGCACAATCATCAGTCAAAGGCCAAGCCATAGCAAATCAAATGGCTACGTCGCCAACACACGATCCAAGTACAATAGAACCCGAATTCCCAGACGAAAATGTAAATGCAATAGATACGGTGCCAGATAACTACGATGCCATTCTAAACTTCGATGGAGCATCCACCTCTCGAGGAGGAAGTGCTGCCGCTGTAATCACATACCCCTCTCGGGAAATTAAACCTTTTGCTTATCGCTTCAACTTTCCTTGTACTAATAACATAGCAGAGTATGAAGGCCTCCTTAGAGGTCTCGCAGCCGCACTAGCTTCGGACATTACACGGCTTGTAGTCAGAGGGGACTCACAACTAGTCATAAACCAAGTCATAGACGTCTATACATGTAAAGCGCAACACTTACAACCATACTGTGATTCGGCCAAACACCTACTTAAACGATTCAAAAATGTTGATGTCCAACACGTCTCCAGGAATGACAATACCATCGCAGACGCATTAGCAACCTTGGCATTAAACATATCCCCTAACATGTTTCATGCGTTACCAAGCTCCGTAACCAGTTGTGCCGAGCCCGTAACCAATACTCTCGACATGCTGCCAATCGCGTCTGTCAGTACAACACACACTAATGAATGGTACGATGACGTAAAGGAATACCTTCTGTGCGGCGAAACGCCACAACATTTAACAAACGCACAAAAGGATGCAGTACGCAAACGTTCTAGACAATACACATTAATAGGAGACACATTGTGTCGCCGATCCTACGAAGGCATACTGCTAACATGCGTCAATAGTACCGAAGTCCAAACAATTATTGAACAAGTACACGACGGAATATGCGGGGAACACATTGCACCAAAGGCAATGGCAACAAAAATAAGACGCTTAGGCTACTATTGGCCACACATGGAGTACGACTGTTTGTCCAAGGTCAAAACATGTAGTACTTGTCAAAAACACAGTAATCTAATCCATATCCCACCAAATGAGTTGCACACAACACAAATCACATGGCCCTTCCAAAACTGGGGATTGGACCTTATTGGCCTGATAACACCCACATCTTCTACTGGGCATGGTTTTATCATAACAGCAACCGAATATTTCACGAAATGGGTAGAAGCTGCGCCCCTTCGAAAAACTACTTCTAAACACGTGTGCCACTTCATCCTCGAAAACATTGTAACCCGTTTTGGCATTCCCATGACAATCATCACTGACAACGGGCCACAATTTAGCAGTGCCGAGACCAAAACGTTTTGTGATAGTCTAGGGATCAAACATTCGTTTTCATCTCCTTACTATCCTCAGAGCAATGGGCAGGCAGAAGCAACAAATAAGACAATCATTACAATACTCAAAAAGATGCTTGCCTAAAGTAAACAAAGATGGCACGAACAACTGGTGTATGCATTGTGGGCATACCGTACTACACACCGAACTTCGATAGGTAAAACTCCGTACAGTCTTGTTTACGGTTCAGAAGCTGTTTTACCTTTGGAATTACAAATACCATCTCTAAGGATCACACTTTCCGGACTTCTCAACAATGGGCAAAACAATGATCTACGCATCATTGACCTGGACTTGGTGGAAGAGGAGCGCGTACGCGCACTTGATCAGATCGAATGGTACCAAAAACAACAACGGCGACGACATCGACATGACGTTCATAAGTGCCCCATCAAAGAAGGAGACCTCGTGCTTAAGGCTGTTCGAGAACACCCAGATAAATTCTCAGTCAACTGGGAAGGGCCTTACCTGGTCATCAAAGCATTCAACAACGGAGCATTCAAGCTAGCTGACATGGACGGAAAAGAATTTGCAAATCCAACCAATCACTTGTTCCTGAAACCGTTCTGTACATAAATTTGAGCTCAGGTACGTGCTAGTCCTGGAACCACAACTATAAACTGATACCATAGACTAGTCCTAGAATCACGACTATAAACTGATACCATAGACTAGTCCTGGAATCACGACTGTAAAACTGATACCATAGAGTAGTCCTGGAATCACGACTATAAACTGACACCATAGATAAGTCCTGGATTATGACTATAAACTGATACCACAAAACAGTCCTAGGTTATGACTTAACACTAACACCATGACTGTCCTAGCACCAGGACAATAAACTGACGCCCACAGTGTCCGCAATGACGATAAACTAGCATCCGTCTGGCATGACAGTAAAATTTCACCGTCGCAGTCATCAGAGTCCGCTAAGACTATAAACTAGCTTACCTCTTCATGGTCCGCTAAGACTCGAAACTGGCAACGTAACGTCCGCCACGACGCTAAACAGGCAATGTCCAACGGGTTACGACACAAAACTAACCCATGATAGTCCATTAAGACTGTAAACTGGCACGTTCATCTCTGACTCTTCACTCCACAGCCATATTCATTCATCAAAATCATTGCATCCCTCATCGGCACACAATCTCATCAACATCGTCGACATTCGCACTCAATGCTCAGAACCGCCCCCAATATTTTTGTTCACCTGCAGCTGTTTAAATCTAAGCTCATTTATTCACTCATGGTTTTCTTGTCTCCTTGGAGTTATGTTTGCAGGATGACGCTCAGAAGTTCTCGTATGAGAGTGCATTTCATCATAGCCAACAAGATGAGGCAATGTCCATTAATCCACCTTGCAAGACTAAATCAAACCGTTAACCCGTACATTCCCATTCCCCGAAAATTCACTATCTGTTCACCAAACTATTGCACACTGCAAAACATTACAGCAGTCGCAACACACAAAACACAACATTCGCACATGAGTACAAGAACAAATTCAAGTTTAAAAAAAAAAGGTACCTTGGCACTTTCCATACAAGCCCCAGGGGGAAAGGTATCGGTTTTGAAAATAGGTACTCATGTCAAAAGCAATCAAGAAACATCCTGTTGCATGGCTTTGGCTCTTCACTAACAGTTTTCCCAAAGAAGGGTGCTGTTCCTCCAAAGAATGCAAAACATCACCCCGTGGCTTTGGTATTGACAACAAATTCTCTTGAACACTAACCAAGAGCACTGTTCCGCCAAAGGACGCGCATCGCATGCCTGAATTCCGAGTCTACCAAATAATGGCTATCGACGAGGACCAGCATGCCGCACACCTGAGCATCCCAATTTCCCCAACATGACCCCTTGGGCAGTCACCAACCCCACAATCCCTTCTCTCCTCCCAGCTACCAATCTCACCTTTTCAATCCCATACACTACTGAACACGATGCAATGACGTCTAGTCAAGTGGCAAAGAACAAAGCTTTTATCAAGTTGCTTGTGGTGTTTTGCGCTTCTTTGTCGATGCTTCTCGGGTCGATTCCTCCAAGCGTCAACAAAGAGGGACCAATGAAACACCACAAAAATTTCGAGTTTGGCACTTGTCCAACAAGAAGCAGATCCCCGTGACCCACAGACGACTTTGGCTACATTTGAAATCACACATGGCAATTTTGAGGATCGAAACATTTGGTTTTTACCAAGTGTTGTGTCAGTGTATATGCCCAGCATTTAAGCCCAGCGTATACGCCCAGCATTTTCAGCGTATACACCCCAGCGTATACGCCCGACGCCCAATGTACATGCCTCACATGTACACTCAGCAGGTGCAACAGGAGCAAGAATTGAAGCAAGTCAACGTCCAACATCCATCAGCGTATACGCCCCAACGTATACGCCAGCATCCACCAGCGTATACGCACCAGCGTATACGCACCAGCGTCCACCCAAGTTCACACGCCCAGCAAGTCCAGCGTATACACCCAGCGTATACGTCGGCCTGATGTAGCGTATATGCCCAGCGTATACCGTATTTCTAAATTGTACGCACCCGGTCGACACGCCACGTGTCTCCCAACCCGATTTTCCCGGTAAAAGCCCCCTATAAAAGCCCAGTTTTCCGCATATTCATGGTTGGCAAAAATTTACCAGAGCAGACCCAAGAGCAATTACGTTGCAAACCAGAGCCTAAAATCCTCTTACGCTGGAAGTCCTGTACGCCGAGCACAGTCTCTACGCTCCGCCTACCGTGCGAACCAACCGCATCCCTGCACCCACCGGGGCTTTACGTCTACCTTGTGTTCAGCCACAACTGCGTTAGACCGGTGCACTACATTTCCATTTCATAATACAGTTTACAATTTACAATTTACAGTTTATGCTGATTGCTTGCATGTGTTTCTACTTACGCTCGTTTACATTTACGCTCTGATTACGTCGCCTACGCTCTATTTACACTGTTTATGCTGTCGGCATCCTGTTTACGCTTTACGCCCAGTTTACGCCCTGTTACGCTGTGCACTCGGGTTCACGCCCTGTTTACGCTGTGTTCAGGTTTACGCTTAGTTTACGCTGCGTATCTCAGTTTATGCTGTTTACGCTGTTACACCATTTACATTTTGCTTACGCCCTGTTTTCACTATTCGCTCCGTTTTACGCCCGCTACACCGTTTACGCATAACCCAGCGTATAACACTTCGGTGATGCTCGGGGAAACCCTTGTCTGATCCGCGTGCGGACCACTCAAGGTACTCTACCTTCGTGCATTCCAGCTCACCCTCAGGCAAAGGTAGGGTCATCTGTGCTCGTCCTGCGATCCCACGGTCTCTGTTTTTCCTTCCAGCCGGGGACCGACGATTTCAGGCGGTATAGATGAGAACACCTTTGGGGCTCCGGACAGCAAAACTAACCTCTCAAAGGTACCACCGCTGGAATAGGTACGATGAAGGTATCTCCAAGGGGTCAGTAGTATGCCCTTCAGCACATCCGAGGGATCAGCAGAATGCTGGTGAGGTAGTGACGCTAGGACTATCTCAGCGTCCCATTCCATCTGTCTTGCAGCTGCGCAGAGATGCTTACACTCGCTTGATTTGCATGATGGCAGCTTGTAAGTCCCAGTTTTAAGTCCTAGGAGACTGTCATTGCTGATTTTAAGTCTCAGCAGACCATGGTCCCAGTTTAAAGTCTGAGCGAACCGAGAAATGCTAGTTTTACATCGTAGCAGATGGTGGCGAGGATGATTTATGGTCTCAACAGACCATGCTGTGGATGTCAGTTTCGTGTCATGACCCAAGGACAGATCTGTGCTGGTTTTACATCTTAGCAGACGACCACTTACCTGAGCCAGTTTTGTGTCATGGCGGACAGCCGGTGCCAGTTTAGTGTTGTGGCGGACGCATGCAAAAGATGCCAGTTTTTCATCTTGGCGGACCTGTACAACATTGCCAGTTTTGCGTCGTAGCGGACGGTTACAGCTTGCCAGTTTTACGTCGTGGTGGACGGTCAGTGCCAGTTTAGCATCATGGCAGACGCGTGAAGGGAGTGCCAGTTTTACGTCGTAGCGGACGGTTGTTGCCAGTTTAGCGTCATAGTGGACAATTGTGGCCATACCTGATATTCATGCTAGAGATGCAACTATATGTAGTACTGCTTCAGATATATATGATTGACAGGATTTGGTAACTCATTGTGGTCGATATCCGCTAGCTTGAATGCTCCGTTTCCATACACATCAGTCACCAAAAAAGGACCTTCCCAGTTTGCAAAGAATTTGCCTACTAGTTCGTGAACGGCCTTGAGAACTAAATCTCCTTTCTTGATCGGACGCTGCTGAAGATTGTGATGATGCTTTTGCCTCTGCTTGTCTTGATACTTTTTGATTGTATCAAGCATCTGTATTCGCTTCTCTTCTACTGAGTCCAAATCCATGATTCGAGACTCAGTGTGTTGAGCCTCATTTATAATCATGGAGAGGACCATTCTCAGAGAAGGAATTTGCAACTCGAGGGGCAGCACTACTTCAGATCCGTAAACTAGGCTATAGGGTGTACTCTCTATAGCCGTCCTACATGTAGTACGATACGCCCATAGCACATAGAGGATTTTTTCGTGCCACCGTCTCTTGTTACTATCGAGCATTTTCTTGAGCAGATTGATGATGACCTTGTTTGTTGCTTCAGCTTGACCATTCGCTTGTGGGTAGTAGGGTGAGGAAAAATATTGTTTAATGCCAAGGCTATCACAGAAGGATTTGGTTTCCCTACTACTAAACTGTGGCCCATTATCGGTCACGATAGTCATCGGGAGACTAAATCTGGTTACAATGTTTTCTAAGATGAAATGGCAAATCTGTTGAGATGTGATCTTCCTTAAAGGAATAGCTTCTACCCACTTCGTGAAATACTCAGTAGCGGTAATTATGAAGCTATGACCTGCGGAAGATTTCGGCGGGATGGGACCTATAATGTCTAGTCCCCATCGTTGAAACGACCATGTTATTTGAGTCGTATGTAACTCTGTAGGCGACACGTGTATAAGATTTGCGTGACACTGACACGTGTCACAAGTTTTAACCTTTGTCAGGCAATCTTTTTCCATGCGCGGCCAGTAGTACCCTAAGCGGTGAATTTTTGAAGCCATAGCCCGTGGTGCTACATGTCCTCCGCATAATCCCTTGTGAACCTCACCAATGATACACTGCTTGATCTTTGTTAACGCAAGTGAGCAGCACACCATCAAAAGAGCGTCTACAGAGAGTACTGTCTCCTATGATTACGTACTACCTAGCTCGCTTGCGGATTGCATCTTTCTGTGCACGTGTCAATTCGTGCGGTAGCTCGCCTTGCAAGAGGTAAGTTTTAATGTTGTCATACCATTCTGGCGTGCTTTCTTCAAGAAGAGAAGATATTTGCGCGATCTAAACGTTAGGACCTGTACAATCTATTATTAAAGCAAGACAAGTATCGAATAGATGTGATAGCACGTTTAAGGCCAGCATAACCAATGCATCGGCCAGTGTGTTATCATTTTGTGGCACGTGTTGGGCATCGATGGTCGCGAATTGCTTCAGAAGATCTTTAGCCATATCACAGTAGGGCTGCAAATGTGCAGCTTTGCAGGCGTAGACTCCTGTGATTTGATTGATGACGAGCATTGAATCACCCCTAATTGCCAAGTGTTGAACATCGAGTTCGCTTGCAGCTAGTAATCCCCTGAGGAGCCCCTCGTACTCTCCCACATTGTTCGTACAAGGGAAGGTCAAGCGATAAGCGTGAAGACACACATCCTCAGGTGATAGCGTAATAACGGTGGCAGCACTGCCACCTCTAGCAGTTGAAGCTCCGTCAGAAAACAATGTCCCTTCAGGGCCTGTTAAGACAGGGCTTACACTATGTACATATTCGTCTGGAAATTTAGGCTCTATGGTTGCTTGACTGTCAATAGGAGATGTTACTAATTGGTTGGCTATCGCTTGGCCCTTCATAGAATATTGGCCAATGTAATGCAGATCGAATTCTGCTGTGATAGCCTTCCAACGAGCTATTTTGCTACTTTCATATAAGTTATGCGTAATGGCCCTAAGGATGTTATTTTTACAGATGATGTTAACTTGGCTACGGAAAAGATAATGTCTACACTTCTTGAGCGTAAATACTAACGCTAAGCAGTTACGCTTTACATCATTGTACCTCGTTTCATACTCACATAGAGCGTGACTCAAGTAGTAGATGGGTACTTCTGACCCATCATACCTCCTTTGACAGAGTAACGCTACTAAGGCTACGTCTGAAGTTGCGAGATAGATATAGAATGGTTGATCCCTTTGCGGCAGGAAAACTGTTGGCAAGCGTTGAAGCTCCTGCTTCAAGCTGTCGAACGCACGCTGACAATCATCCGTCCATTCAAAATTAACCCCCTTTTTAAGCAAATGCTGCATAGGGTGTAACTTGTCGGTTAATCTCGAGATGAACCGCCTGATAAACTGTAACCTCCCCTGTAATCCGCGTAATTGCTTAAGATTTGTAGGGGATGCCAAATCAACAATGGCTTTGACTTTGTCAGGGTCTACGTGTATGCCATCTTCCAATACCATAAAACCCAGCATGCATCCGATTTTGACTCCGAACACACACTTCTTTGGGTTGAGTCGGAGATCGTACTTAGAACATCTTTTGAGGACTAACTCCAGATCCTCTGAATGATCCTCTGACTTTATAGACTTAACAGCTATATCGTCGACATAATCATTCAGTCTCCCTAGGAGGTAATCGCTAAAGATGTACGTCATAGCTCGTTGATATGTTGCTCCAACGTTTTTTAAGCCAAAAGGTATCATGGTGTAGCAAAAGGTCCCCCAAGGTGTCATAAATATCGTTGTTAGCTAGTGCTCTGGGTTAATGCGTATTTGATTGTAGCCTGAGAAGCCATCCATGAAGGACAAAAGTGCATGTCCAGTGGTTGTATCCACCAATTGGTCGATACTCGACAATGGGAAGTTATCCTTGATTGTAGCTTTGTTTAAGTCCCGGAAGTCTATACAAATGCATATTCCTACAGTCTTTTTAGGGACCACTACAATGTTAGATACCCAATCTGAGTAATCAACTGCGCGGATAAAACCAACCTAATACAGTTTAGTGATTTCATCACGTACTGCTAGCGCGACTTCTGGCTTGATCTTTCGTGCTTTCTGTCTGACGGCTTTGATATGGGGATCTAGGATTATGTTGTGTTGAATTAATCTCGGGTCTAGTCTTGGCATATCCTCGTATGACCATGCAAACACCGCGATGTTATCCTGGAGAACCTGTTTTATGTCGTCATGTGCCTTTTGGTCTAATAGAGAACTAACCTTGAGAGTTTTAGTCTCGCCCCTATGCGTAACTATAGAAATCTCGTTGAGTGGATCTTCGGTTACATCTCCGGCTTCCAGATCTAGCGTGCGCGTCGATTGCTCTGGCCAGTCTGGAGATGTTTCCGACGTGGCTATAATTGCATCATCAAGGGCTAGGTTAGTTTCTATTAATGTAGGATCAAGCTGTCTAATGATTTCACTGTGTAAGCTTGTTAAAACTAGCGATGCAGACAACATTTCGTCCATCTATGAATTATCCTGCAAAAGTGTCAAATGCGAGAGTAATTAGAAAGATACTAAGTTTGATGCGATAAGTGTTGAACGAATAACGTTTAGTTAAGTGTACAGGAAGTGACGTGACGTTGTTGCGTAAAGGTAATTGAATTTTAAAGTTTGCGAACAACCTGTAATTAATGAGACCTGATTACGAGGAGATAAGATACAGTAGTTTAGGGTCATTTCGGACCGTAATGCATGCGATATCTGACGCAATTAATGTCTTGATCTCCGGGTTCCAGCTCATACTGACACCAACATTTGGGCAAGTCTCGCTGAAATCAGGTATCAAGTCGGTTAAATTTTGCACATAAGTAAGCAGTTTTCAGTAAGAACAGGCTGTTGGCTGTCACGAATTCGAATTTCTAACTATTACAAAGCGAGAGGAAGAGGAGCAAAAAATTGGAGCGCGTAGTTTGCAAAAACATGAAAGTGCGAAACTGTGAAGGTTTTGAAACCGTGACAATGGCACCTAAAGTGAAAAAGAAGAACGCGAAATTGGCTAAAATCGATGAGGTGCAAGAGAATCTGCAGCGCGCTTCGCAGGCGGTGGTCGAAGTGAGAGACCCTACACCTTTGAACTGGTAGGCCATTCCTTGCGTACTTGTGTTGTTTTAGCAGTGTTTGTTCCTGTAGCGTTGTTCGCGTAAATGAAGGTTTTAGACTATGGACCTTGCGTTAAGACGAAGGTTTAATGGGGTGCGTCTATCGCCGTTGTCGGAGACAAACCTTGCGCTATTGCGAGGGTTTGGGCGATTTCGGCATGAATAGCTAAACATAATTTGTAGGTTTCCTGTATTTAAACATGCAAATGTGAATCTAGATGTTGATCTGTTTATTACGTTTTCTGTACAGTGTTATGCTAAGACCTATCTTAATCGTCTTAGATATCGTTGGAGTTTTATGCTGCATAAACCCAATCGTGCCTAATGTCCCTCCCCCGCAAACTCGGTTGCATGGGAGGGCCATATGGTTTCGAAAGGGCACGCTGGAGTTTCTATAGTTTTTACTATGTAACTACAATGTTATTATATGGTCTAATTTGTCAGGAGATATTGCTGGTGCCATTTTGGAGCACTTGTTAGTGGGTTCCGCACAGGGAATTTTGGCTTTCTTGACAGACGGAGCCATCGATACTGGTCGTCCCCTGAACCGAGAACTTAGCGCCCGAGGTCTGAGGTGCTTAAGTTGGATTTGGAAGATGGCCTATTTTAGTTGCTACCATGCATACAACACTTTGTTCGTGGCCCGTCATGTCTCGACCTACTTCCAAGACCCACCAGGCACGGTGTACTATTCAGGCGGGTAAGCGATTTTGTTGGCTATATTGTCATTATATGTCTATTATCCGAGTTTTGTAAAGCGTAAGATAAGCTTATGTGGTATGGTACAGGTTTTTTATCCATGAGAACAAGTTAGTAGGGGATGGTGATACTTTGTCGTGGACCGAAACGGCGATAAAGGCGTTTACCTCGATTAGCAACGTACGCGCTGGTGTGATGGGGCAGATCGACTTTGACATTCATGAGTACCCCACCCGTTATGCTGACGCTTTCGAGAATTGCCAGAATCTCGGGTGGCTACATGATGATTGGACCTTGGATCCGCCCCTTACCGTTACGGACGTGCAGAGGAAACTTCCTCCATTTCCTTTGCCATTTGGACCTGGTAAAAACTGTTGCGTATTCTATTGTTGCGTGGTGTAATTGTGAATTGTGAATGTCGCGTAATAGTGTTTTTGTTTGACCTGTGTCTTACATTGTTCAGTCAGGGAATCCCAGGAGATTACCCTTACAATTTCCGGCCGCGAGGCAAATACCCTCCTCTTCCGCTACGGCGACATCAAGGATGCACAACGCTGGCATGACCACGCGGCGGCCCCAGTTGCGGTGGTCACCAAGATACGAGAAGCGAGGCTAATGCATTTATTTTTAGCCGCGACCTCTGATGTCCCCACCAGTGAAATGTTAACGCTGGTCAACTCCTTCAACGAAAGGGCAGAGCGTTTTTGCACGCGCGTGCATCACGTACGTATAAATTTTGACATTGACGCTTAGCTCTTTGCAGACCTTTTCAACGTCCCCTCTAACGGCCTTCCCATAGAGGAAAAGGCGAAGAGGAGTCTCTCCTATCAAGAGTGGCTGGAGGAGTGGGTAGGGGTCAAGAAGGAGCCTAAAGGGATCCCTTGTGAAAGAATCCAACTAGAAATCGCCAAGACGATCTATCCCCTTTTCCAGGCCCGGGCTTTCCCCAAAACACTCTCGCAGGGGAGATTCTTTTCCATAGAGCAAACCCGTATTATGCAGGAGGTTATCGAAGGGGGGACCCAGTTCAATTGGGCAAGCTATTTTGTTGAGGGGCTACGCACTGAGATGATCAGGCTTTGCAAGAAGCTCGAGTCTCGTTTCAACGTGCATTACGTCTTCTTCATAGCCTGCCTTCGGTGTTTTGCTGAATTCTTGGTCATCCAAAGGAATGGGGTCTGGGTGCAGCGAGACCGAGACTAGCTATCCAGACCTTGGATTACCCACATTTTCAGCACTACCCGTGGACAGGATCCCCCGAAAGGGATTAGCGAATCTCTCTCTATAACGACCAAGGATTTGGCGGCATCGCGAGTACGAGGCCCCGACAGCGTAGGCGAGATAATGCCTACTTACACTAGCAATGCCTCACAAGGGAAACGTTTGGCGACAGAAATTGTACAGCCTTCAGCTCGACGTAAAAGGCTTCGTTTAATCGAGGCCTCTACGGAGCCTGGGGGTGGTACAGGTCGAACCGTGGAAGTCAGAGTTCAGCGGAGTAAACCTCCGCCTGGTAAGCGTGGAAGAAATGTATTGAAAGTTGTATTACGCAATCTTTATTTAGGATATTTTGAATTCTATTAAGTGTATTATGTTATATGGCCAGATAAAGTTACGAAGCAGCTGACCCTTGAAACAGGGGCAATGATATTAAGTTGTGGGGAAGGGGCCCCAGTTTTAAAAGAAGAGGCCCCAACTGTTAGGGTGAGCCATGCGCAAATTCTTGTGCGTGAGGAGGCCCCAGCTGTTGGGACAAGCGATGCACAGACTCTTGTGTGTGAAGAGAGGGAGGAGGCAGAAGATGTTGGTGGTCTCCCCACTGTTACTAGTAGAGGTAATGAGTGTGTTGGAAACTTTGAAGAGTTCTGTTAACAATTAGAGTTTCTAACTTGACGATGCTACAAGAGAAGAGGATGCATCCACGTCCGTCACTGTGGGCAGAGCGTGGAGAGACTTTCCTGATAAGTTCGCCTTCATGGAAGGCGTTGTCAGCGATATGATTGAGCGCCTCGAGCGCGTCGATCCTGAAGCTGGTACGTTGTAGTTATAATAGGTTTATTTTATTATACAGTGGTAATGTGTCATATACATTGATAATGTTTGCTGTTAGGAGCTCGCCTTCGATGGGACCTAACGGAGCCCATTGACTTGGACACAATGGGGCCTCCATCTGATGGGGCAATCGTGCCATGCCACATTTATGAAGAGATGCATAAATGTGCGTTACGCTCGACTCGCTCCTTATGGGAGAGTAAGGGTGTAAATAAAAACCTCTGGAAAAGGGTGTAGAGATTAGAGAAGAAGAATGAGTCTCTGACTAAAGAGGTCAGGGACCTAAAGTCGCGATGCGAGTTCCTACAGGCGCGAGCAACGGGTGACGAGGACTGGCATACCGCTGTTATTGACTACTCCCGTTATTGGACCGCAATCAAGAACAGCGTGTAAACCAGTCGGGCGTTGGTGGAGCAACGGATGCAAATAGAGTTGTTAGCTCAGAAAAGCCAAGACTGGAGGGATTTCTGCACAAGTGTGCAAGAATGGGGGCAGAAGGAAAAGGACCACAAACATTTGTATAAGCGAGAAAGTATCGCTTATCGTCAACATTATCGTGATTCTACCGTCAAAGCTCAATGCTTGCGAGTCTTCCTGGATGTCATTGGGGCATCCGAAGCCTTCAAGAAGTTTCAAGAGCAGGTGACTGTAAGTGCATCCCCAGAAAGGGAGGTGACTCTCCCCGGGGGCGAGACTACTATCCCTACTTTCTTCCCTGACCCACCTCACTGGACTAGCGTGGAGAAAGGGAAGGTGAAGGCTGGAGCTGCTTTGGGAGATGGAGTGTGGTCACACCTGACTGAGGATGAAATCATGGAGCGCCTATGGGCCAGCTTGGAAAAGCTTCCCTTTGCTGCGGAAGCAGGGCCATCATGAGTAAGTTTAATCATGACTAAGTTTAAATTTTCTGATTATGTTGTCAAGTTTTGTTTTGCTAATATGTTCTTTGTATCTAGGTACCGGAAGAGGATAGAGAAGGCGAGCCAGCTGAGGAGCAAGTACAAGAAGAGGGACGTAGTGATGAAGAGCGTCCTCCTGTGGAGCCGATGCTAGAGCAAGAACCTCATGAAAAGGAAATTCCTCATGAAGGAATACTTTCCAGAAGAGAAGGCCCACTAGAGGACGATTTATTAAGTCTAGAGCCGGGACTTGAGAGATACTAGTGACAGTGGCATCAGAGGAGATGCGTAATTGTGGTTTACGCATGGTTTTATTGATTGGAGTCAACAATGGTTATGTGAATGACTGAAAGACTAGCTATAAGATTTTGTGACGATTTTAAATGTTATTTATTTTTTGTCTTTTGCGTTTTTATCTGCAAAGCGTAAGCGTAGTTGTTAACGATTTTGCTTAAGTTATGTTGCGATGGAATGGAATTACTAGTTTAAGGTCATAGCGGGCCGTCACTAGTTTTAGGCCATTGCGGGCCATCATGGGAGTTTGCGTAATTTGGAAACTAGTTTTAGGCCATTGCGGGCCATCATGGGAGTTTGTGTAATCTGGAAACTAGTTTTAGGCCATTGCGGGCCATCATGGGAGTTTGCGTAATCTGGAAACTAGTTTTAGGCCATTGCGGGCCATGGCTAGTTTTAGGCCATTGCAGGCCACGTTGCGTAATAGAGAGAGCGTAATCGATGGTAATGTACATTTTTGCGTAACTGGACTAAAGTGATCAAAAGGCATAAATAGCGTACATAAGAGAAATGCAATAGCGTAAGGAATGGCAAGCATAAACATTGAAAATTTCTGTAGCGTAAATATGTATTGGATGAAAACGGACTGCTAAGTGTAAACAACGATAATTGGTAAAAACATAATAATGCACGTAAATGCCATTCAGTTCAATCACTAATTCGCAGTTGTTTCTTAATGGCCTTTACGTTTAGTGTTGCGTAAGGGCGGAGGGATTTACAGTCTGACTCCTCCATGCTGCCATCCTGAAATGGCAGGTTGGCCCAGGCTAGACTATCATCGTTGGTTTCAGTTTGTTGAGGGATTTGGAGATGGGTCTGATCATCCGATGTTTCTACCTCCGAACCCCGTTCTTCTTCAATATTGTTGACAGTCCTGGGGGTGATTTCATCACCGCGTATTATGACCTCACCTCCTGCATAGGGTAGGTGTATTTCTTGATGTATCGGTGATGAAGCTGCCCTCAGTTGGGCTAACCAAGACCTCCCTAAGATCAAGTTGAACCCAGGCATCTCCTTGACGACTAGGAATGTGACATCCATTGGGAATTGATTCCCTGCCACAAACTCAATATGCACCGTCCCCTTGACCTGAACCCTTGCTCCATTGAACGACTTTACGCATGTTGTCGTTGTGGGAATGATCTGGTCAACCATACCCAATCTATCCACAATGGGATAAGGAATGACATTTGTAGTTGCGCCTTTGTCCACGTGTACCCTCCGAATCAGTTATTGACCGACCTGAATGGTGATGAACATGGGTTCAGTTGTCACCTGACCTTTCTCAGAATCATCTTTGATGGACTCATCATGAAAGCTCAGCGAGGTGGGCTTAGGTTGCTCAACTTTGGAAGGAAACATAACAGTGTGTATCGCTTCTTCCTCCGCTAGTAAGCTTTCGTCCACATGTATGGATGTCAGCATGCGGACCATAGCCTCATGGTGTTCTTGGGATGTCATGAGCAGGTCAGAGGCTCAACGTTGTATTTTTTTGTTTCAGAGCCCGTTTAACCTGCATAAACGCGTCGAGGAGATTCCTCTCTCGACTAGGTTGTTTATTCCCCTTGTCTTCTTCCATTCGTCCCAAGAGACGAATCTCTCGAGGTGGAATGATGTCAGTTGGGGGGTTGTTCTTTTTTCGGCCGAGAGGAGGTGGCTGCGTTTCTGCACCTTTATCCTGCCTTTGAGGTACAGGCGAAGGCACAGAGGCCAGGGGCCTAGGCTTAGGGAAGCTGAGCATAAAGTGGTCTTTTGTAGCGTTAACAGATGTGTCCTCTCCCTTTTTTTTGTCAGGTGATGGTTGGCGGTTTTGGTTAGAGGCCTGCCCCTGTGTGAGAGGAGTAGCCGGTGGTTTTGGTGCTCTGAGAATGAAAGGTGCCCTAGGCATGGGCACGGACGAGGCCGCGGCTTTGCTGTTACTACATGGCTGAGTGGCATTCTGAGAAGGTGCCCGAATGATGAAGGGTGGCCTTGAGACACCACTAGCTGTCGATGAAAGGTTTGCCCCCCTTGGTGAGCTGGTAGGTACACGCAAAACAAAAGGTTGTTTGGGTGGTACTTTCCTCTCACTTTCCGTACTCACCACATTGATTGTATAGGGTGCGTTGTTTGCATTCAACGGATCCTTATACACGTGTAATGCTTGGTTTTCCGGACGCGTCGGACTACTGCCTTCTAGTTTCAAATGACCGTCGTCGATCATGCGTTGAATGCCGTCCTTCAACGCCCAGCAGTAATCTGTGTCGTGACCACACAACTGGTGGTAGTCACAGAAACGGTCTAGCCTAAAAGATTTCGAAATTGGTGGTTCGTTAGGTAGAGCTAAAGAAGGATTCTTCAGCAGTTCACAATGACGTCTGTGACGCTTCAAAGCTTCTTCGGATACCCTTTTTGGGTTGAATGTATCCTGCCCCTAACAATTGTTTCAACAGTTCTGAGTGTTTTACAGGAAGGGCTATATACTTTGAGCGATCTTTATGCTCAAAGTTTGGTTTTGGTTGGGGGGCCCTTCAGGGGCAGTTGTGTCCTGGCTGGTGCTGCCTGCACTGGCCGTGGTCTCAGGAGGCACCGTAGGTGCCTTCTTGTTCTTGTTCTTTGTGCCTTCAGCCAGCGCAGCTATTGTCGTTGTCATTGCTTTACCTTTGTCCTTGCCTTTGTTGTGAGCATTCTTGTAGGCGACATACGCCGGGTCTTTGCTGGCCTCCGCAGCATCTTGGATGCTTTTAGTTTGGGCAAAGGCCTGATGTAAGGAGTTAGGGAAAAGATAATACAGCTTTGACTTGATAAAGTCATTGACTGCTCCTTTGAAGATGGCCAGTAAGTGTGGCTCCGCGATTGGCTCACAGATTTCATTCCAAGTAGCACTCCAGCGCTGTATGAACTTCTGAACTGGTTCGAGAGGGTCTTGTTTCACTCCCATGAGTTGATCTAACGTGACTTCCGGCTTTAAGTTGTATTTAAAGTGAGTCACGAATTGTGTCAGAAGCTCTTCCAAGGTTGAAATGGAAGAGCGTGGGAGGGCTCAATACCAATCTAGAGCTTTCCCTGTCAGAGACATAGCAAAGACGCGGATAATCGTGTGAGGCCACTGTTGCAACAACAAAGATTCAGATCTGAAGGTGACCAAGTGAGCGTTAGGATCCCCCTCCCCATTATACTTGGTAAAATGAGGTAAGGACATCCCTGGTGGCAACGACAGCATGGGGACCGCTGGGCTAATAGGATCATCTTGGTAGAAGTCCATGATCTGTATAGTGTCTGAGCCAGCGGCCTTAAGACGCCTAACCTCCTCAGTGAGGGTTTGAATAAGTAAAAAGGCTTGATCCAGACCTGTTGATGGAGGTGTCTGTGCGGAAGGCATAGGAGGTTGAACTGGGAGAGCGGTGCCGGGGAGTGGAAATGAAGGGATGGTTTGGCCGGCAGATGGTGCGGTGGGGATCCCTGCAGGCAGGGGTGCCTGTGAAGACCACCATCCACCGATTTGGGAAGAGAGATTAGCCGCCGCCGGCTGCGCGGGATAAGGGTAAGGATATTGTGGGATCATTTGCAGAATATGCGTTGCAGGTGTGAGTGAGGGCTGCACACCATATACTGCAGACTGGTTATGTTGTGCCGCGGGGATGGTCCACTGATTCGCTGCAGGCTGTTGAACGGGCATCTGTGGCTACATGACGGCGGTGATCTGTTGGGTTGGAGGGGGCGGCAGCGATAAAGTCTGCATCAAGCGAGTTGTAGATGTGGGATGGGGTTGGATTTGAGGGATGAAATGGGGTGCGGTGGATGCTGGAACCACCAATGGAATGCTGAGCACGCGTGGTGACGAGACCGCCCCCATGTTATTCTGGGGTATTTGCACTTGCAGCCCAGATGGCTGCGTAGTGGCTTGCGGAATGACAGGGATGTGCGTCTGTGTGGTCATGGCTGGATTAAGAGGGGCAGCTTCTCCGTTGAAAGGGAATAATGGATTGACGTAAGTATGGGGACTAAGAGTGTGGTATGAATGTTCAGACTGGGCTGCAAATTCATCATCTTCTTCCTCCCCATTCTGGGGTTCCATCATAGCCCGTGTAGCCTGGTTCTTAGCCATGACCAAATGTGTTATAATTTCATGGTGATGGTCTGTTAAAGGGATGATGTCATAGGCTGTTGGGGTGAAATCCTGACCCCCTCGATGGATCATCTCAAAATTTCGTTTTGCCTCGATTTCGGCTCGGCTAAGGGCAAGCTTCGCCTGGATCTTGACGCAGATGAAGTTGTATTCCTCAGGGGTCACGACAGTAAATACTAGGTCTTTGCCCTGCAGTCTCAATGACCGACGCGATGGTCCCTGAGGTCCTGCTGCACCAGAAGCTGGTCTGGTGACAACGATAGGGTTCACAGATGTGGCACCCAAATCAACGATGACCATGGCGGTTGTGGTTGTGTAAAATGAATCCATTGGTCAAGTAGATTAATCGACAATAAACTACTAGATCTAAAAGAAAAAACGATGGACAAAGAAGATCGCGGTTAGGCTTTCTACCCTGTAAGATCCCAAAGGAATCGTTAAAGTAACCGATCTACACCACACAAGTTTTCGTAAACTTCCCTAGAGGTATTAAGTTTACGTTTCGGAGACGCGGGTACAGATCGCCCGTAAAAATACGAATCGAAGCCAAGGCCCTCCTTCTAGCGCTAGAAAACTGTAATGACGGAAAATGTCGGCAGCTGAAATACCAAACAAAATCCGTGTACACAATCATAACCAAGGATCCGTGCGAGGGCTATGCTGGAGAAGACGAATCCGCAATGCCCTGAACGGTCTTGTCAATCAGACAGGGACTTACTAAATCAGTAAACCGATGAAGATTATGAATATTTTGTGGAACAATTTGATTCGACGAGTCGCGAAATGAGAGAAAAAATAATGTAGATAAATTGTAATAATGATAACATTAACACGATAAAAGGAATCAGACACGAGAGAAATGCATGATTTAAAGATCTATGCTTTGACCCAAAAAAATGAGTATTTTGTATACCAAGTTACACTGGGGAGACCTCGATTATCCTGTGTGAAACAAACACAAAATAACAAGAAAACTGTCCAAGCGGAAATATAGAATGGAGTCTGATCTACCTCGTAGGCCAGAGATGGGATGCAAGAAAGGTCAAGTTCTGACGTTTATCGATCAACTGCTTCTGATCAATAGAACCCACAAGCCACACCAGATGATCTCTCGATCTCTGATCTGCTCCTTTTGCCTTGGGTAGTCTCTGCTCTAAACTGCCGATGATCGCCAATGGAGAGAGTTGTGTTTTCGCCAAAGGACTAATTGCTCCTGCTGCCAATGTTCAAGCAAAATGTTTCCTGTCTCTCTTAAAAGATAGTGCTGCCAAAAGGTTGCCAAAAATGCTGCTCTCTTTCTCTGTCTCTCTGTGTCTTCTTACCAATTGAGATATTTATAAGTTTGACAATATGTGGAGAAGGCATGGGTGTGATGACACGTGTTTCAAACCTTTCAGAAGATCGTTGACTTGACCATCCTTATGTTGAAATTCGTGACTACGCACAATATGCGCATCCACGTACTGTGCGTATGAATAACAAATGTGGATCGGACATGTCTCAGTTGATTTTGGGCTACATTACGCTCGTACGCATTGCGTCGCATGCAAGAGCGTAATAAAGCACAAAAGTAATGGACTCAAGTTGCTTTACGCTCGTTCACGCTGCCAAGCGTAGTGAAGCGTAAACAATGATTAACTTGGCGATGAATTACGCTGCCGTATGCTGCGTTGCGTAACGAGCGTAAGGTGATCAATCTGCAAAAAAGAGAAAAGAGTTGATCTGTTGCGCTTCCTTTGGATTCTCTTTGACATTTTCGAAGCTCATTATGCTGCCTTGCGTAACAGAGCATAAATCTGCTCTTGAACAAAAGACTTAGCAGAATACACGAGAGATCGCATATTACGCTGCTTAGGCTTTAAGCTTCGCCAGATCTGCTGAAGTAAATAGCCTTCTAATATCAGACTATGTTACGCTAAGCGTCATTACGCTATGTTGCGTACTATAGCGTAAAGGCGGAAAACATAGTAAGATAGGAAATTTGCAAAAGGAAACCGAAGTTTTGATGCCGCGCGCCTCTTTGCCTTGCCTTGCCTTGTTCTCCTTTCTGGAATTTTTTCATGTACTTTTGTCTGAATCGCGAATCTTTGCCTGAGGCCGACTCACAATTTTCACAGTGTTTCGCTATCTTTTTGATGTCTTGTGGGTATTCTCACTGCCTCCGTAATATCTAACATACTTCGGGTGGCAAGTAGGGGTTCGTCATGATCATCTCTCTCATGACATCTATGATGCCTACGTGGTTCCCTATTTTCCCTTCTACCATGCCTAGACTCTCTAGACTACCCTCATCCTCTCTCTCGACTCTCTCGTCGAGGTCTCTCATCTTGCTTACCCTTACCCTCATCGTTGTGCTCCTTGTGACTGTGTCTTGATGTGGAAGGAGAGGGTGAATGATGTGATGAAGGGGAAGAAGAAGGAGAACCATTGCCATGATGATGTTTTTTACCTTTTCTTCTATGACTACGGCCTCGATCGTAATGACGATCTGAATGCCTATCCTTGTCATGTGTTTTCATTCCCTTAGTGAACAGTTGGTGTTCACGGGGATCAGAACCAGGGTTGTGTATCATGAAGTGTAGGTTCTAATACCCCACCTCCTCACTATCATTAGGAGGGGGAACATCATTTGATGGAGAACCCGTTATAAGTGGTTCGCCATCTCGAATTTCACTTAGGAAGTGCGGGATCCCTTTGCCCTTCAACAATGTATGGTGGCTCTCCTGCCTCGAGTCCCTTAAACGTTGTGCTACTGTGGGATGGTAATCCCTTGTGTCAAAATCACCTATAACGTATTTAGCATATAGTTGTGTCATGCCTATCTGTGCAAGAGCACGAAGAAGCATGTTAGGGATTGCCCGATCTGGAGGTAACACTATGTTACCTTGCAAATCTCTCCAACGCAATTGTTCATCCTAATGGAGGATAAAAGTAAAATCGAGTATATACTCATTGGGATGAGTATATACCACCCAGTACTGTTGAGGAACTGGCGGTTCTCGGTTATGCATGTTAGACTATCGACTGTTTCTTGTATGATCCCTAGGTGGTGAAGTGCTCTTATGAGAAGAAGAAGAAGACATTGTGTCTTATTCGGTGTGCTGATTAACCATTATATAATTTTTCGTTTAATTAATCCTAAGGGTTCGTTTAAGCTC